>APFE030314733.1:0-26649 GCA_000404065.3 Pinus taeda
GTACGGGCGCGTTTCCATTTCAAGAAACGCGCCCGTACGGACGGAAACGCGTTTCCACGCCGTACGATACGCGGAAACGCATTTCCGTTTCGTTTCCGTACGGAAACAACCCTCCCCCTGCGTTTCCTGCAACTTAGCTTAGCATCATATAGTAAGAGATCAAAAATCTAGTCAAACTGCTAAACACTTGTCTCCTAGGCTAACTTCAATGGCTGCTCTTTCAACAAGAAGTCTATGATACTGTGTTGACTTTTCTATAAGAGCACAGTGGAATAATATTTTCTGCCAGATAATTACTACCTAATGATTCTTCACATAGTATTCGTATGCCAGTGATATCATTGAGCAATTACACTTCAGAAAATATCAACAATAAATGCAGCGAAAACAGTAAATGCATTTACAGTGTTTTCTCATCAATTTTTGGCGTTTGCAATGCTGATATGCACATTTTAGCACAAAACAGCGCAAATTATAGCTTAATAGTGAATTCTATTTGCATTTAAATCATCTAGACTCATTATTTAGGAAATCCACCTTGATGTCCTAACAATTTACTCACAGATTTCTGATTTATTTAATTCAGAACAGCAGCGCAAACAATAAATGCATTTACAGTATTTTATCATCAATTTTCGGCATTTGCAATACTGATGTGCACATTTTAGCACAGAACAGCAGGAAATTATAGCTTCATAGTGAATTCTATTAGCGTTTAAATCATCTAGACTCATTATTTAGGAAATCTACCTTGCTGTCCTAACAATTTACTCAGATTTCTGATTATTTAATTCAGAAAAGCAGCTTAGAACTGTGAATTAAAGTCATATTAGCAAAACCAACAACCATAATTTATACCTTCGAGTACTTAGGGGAGCCCCCCTGTGGTTGGCAAAGCACCAACACAAAGAAACAAAGGATTAGATTAAGGTGATATTTGCCTGTATTCCCAGCACCAGATTCTTTATAGTTTTGCGGGAAATAGTTTCTGGGTGATCTTACGGTGATCTTACAATACTCAAGCTTGCTGGTATGAGAATTACCTCTGGAATTTTGTGAGTTGCCTTTGAAAATTTTGTTTCCAATTATTTTTCCTGTCTTTTTCTTGGCCTCTACACCTCTGTGCTTCTTATGCAATTCCTGTTATGTTAGATTTCTGAAAACCTAGCACCCGACACTAAAATCCCCAGAAGAAAAATTGATCTACAGATTTAAATGCACAGCTAGGTTCGTAACGCAAAGAAAATTAACAGCAAAAAGCAAATAGCGCCACTCTCAATCACAAAAATGACACATAGTCTACCCAATCCAAGTTCTTAGTTAAGCTCTAAACTTACTTGGACTCCCTTCATGGGAAAATGACCCAACTGACGAATTACTTACAACATTGGATCTGATCCAACTGATCAACCCTCCTTGGCTGATTTGGATCCCCTTGTTGCCCCTTCCTCAGACCCAACACACTTAGAGATAAATCTCTCTCAATCTTGTGTTGTTGTATTGTGACTTCTCCTTCTCCATAGCCTTGTTTTATAACTTTACATTGAGCTAAATCCCTAATCCTAATCTCCAAAGTGATTGATGGAAGAGATTAGATCTCGCCTCACTTGAGATCAAGGATAGAGATTAAAACATAATCACTAAAGTAATTGATTTTATTTTTCCTACGTTTTCCTAAGTTTACTTTAGCTCAACAAGCCAACATAATAATTATGTCTTTTTGCTGAGTCTAACTTAAGCTAAGTTACAATAGCAACTTACCCACACTAGAGCAAGTGTTCTAAGATCTTAGGTGACTTCTGCACACATAGACACTTTGGCCTATGCAGAAGTCTCTACTCGAGATACAAACATCAATACTCCCTCTTAGCGAGGGAGGTACTTTTGCCACCTAGAACTGACTTTGATCCTGCATCTACAGCCTTGGTTGCTGATCCAAAATGGATTTTGGATAGACTCCTAAGTTTAAGTCTTCCTCACAAAGGAAAAATGAAAGTCCAAGGAAGTTCCTGGAACTAGCCCCATTGCAGAGATCATCTCATTCTGAATCTGCTGCAACTTGAATGGGTGAAAATGGACTTAGAATGCAAAAGTTAGGGCAGAAAAAAAGATGCCATTGGCTCTTTGGAAAAAGACGCAAATCTTCAGAAAAATGGCCTAAAAGGCTTTATGAAGAAAATCGCATCGGAGGAAGGCAGGCTTAAGAGAAAAGGGGAAGCACCCCCAATTGCCGATCCCCGACAAATCGGGTCGGAGGAAGGCACATGCACATATAACACAAAGGCGGGACCGAGCTGAGCGTTATGCCAATCGCTGATATCGGCAAATCGGCATCGGCGATGGCCATGCCATGGGGTTTGAAGCAGGACCCCACGCCGTGCGATATCACGATCGTCGATATCAGCAAATCGCAATTGGCGATGCCACATGCACAGAACCCTGGGTCCATGCAATACACGATTGTGATATCGCAAAATCGCATCGGAGCAACACCATGGAGCAGGGCCTGATACCTATGGGGCTTGCGATATATATCCGGACCCGATGGGGTTATGAATACCACTTTATAAATGTTTCAAGTCCACCATAATAGTCGTCTTGTGATATTTTAAATGTTTTAATATATTTTTAAATATAAAAGGAAACCACAAAACAAGCGGGATTTCGAGAGGACTGAAGGCGGTAAGAGGTTTTGGTTGGGCTCCGCCCGAGCCCATATATTGGCTGCCACGTGTCCAGGCCTTGGAGAGAGAAAACCACCATTTTCGGGCAGTTAACTCTCGTACGCATGGGCCGCCCGAAATGAACCACAGTCGTTGGATCTAGATCTTCTAGATCAACAGTGGAGATGCGATAAGCGACATAAAGGCAGACCCAATATGAGTTATAAAGCATATTTAAGGGATTTTCAAGTTTGATAAAAGGCGTTTATGCGGATTTTTCAGCATTTTCGATGTATTTCTCTGTGTAAACAGAGAAATGATATCTTTGGGATTTCAACGCGCCAGTGACCTTTTCCATTACGGAATAGGTGGCCACCTTCCCCGGAGACGTTATGCCATGATTGCTAACGTTCAGAAGCGGACTCGAGCGGACAGAGACCGAGAGCCAGTGAGCCCGGGAAGAGGAAACAAACAAGCAGCGCCAATTGGCTTTAAAAGCCATGAATGTCAGAGACAAAAGGGGGTTGTTAGAGTGTTGTTGAAACCAAGCATAGGCAGCGTTGAGACAGGAGCGCAGAAGGCTAAGCCAAAGCAGGAAGCTAAGGCAAAAGAAAGCAGCGTAGAAAGCAAAAGCAAATGCGTAGAGCAGCCAAGGGAGTCACTTCGAGGTCAAGTGAAAATCCAGAGAGCTGTACATTGCTGAGAGCCAAAGAAGCCAGATCCAGAGAGCCAGAGCCAGAGCCAAGAGCTAGAGCCAAGAGCCAAAGCTAGAGCCGAGAATCAAAAAGCCGAGAGCTTCAAGAGCTAGGGGATAAAATGGTGTCTGAACCCACTGTTTCTGTGTAAAACAGCAGGAGTTGAGCCAAGAGCTTGTAAAAAGGACTTATACCATAATCCCAGAGAACCTAGTCGAGTTGACTAGAGCTCAAGGAGACGTAGCCCAAGAGTTTTGGGTGAACTCCAAATTAATATTGATGTTCATGTCTCTGTTTTATTGTTGCATTGTCTCTGCTGCTTTATTTATTGTTATATGTATTTACATATCAGTTTGAGCACATCAACTTACAGCACAACAACAGAGTTTAAGGCATATAATCAGTTAAAAACAAATAACAGCATACACCTATATTGTCAAGCATCTTTTATTCTGCATTGGTTAATCAATAAGACTTTGGAATATTTAAGCTTTGGAAGTGGGAGAGGTTCTTGTAAGTTAGACAAGAAGCCTTAGTGCCCCATTTTCAGATCAGTTGCTCTCTCTAAATTAGAATTCTTTCCTACCCTTTGGTCTGGAAAACAACCTTGAATTATGATTGTTCTTGGCATGGCTCCTAGAAGCCTCCTACTTTGAAACATCCTATAAGGTCACCTCGTAAAAAGAGACCTTCTTGATAAATTTGGGGGAATCTATCAACTACTCCACTCCTTAACCTAAAGGTTGACTCCCTCTGAGTTGCTCAACCTTCGGAGATACCTACTCCTTGTTGTCTATCACTAGTATACTTCGTTCCTTCGCTCGAATAGGTTAGCCCTTCAACCTATACATGTTGCTCTCTAATTCCAGAAATATGTCCCTTATTAAAGCTAGATCCATTCGATCTAATCAGTACCTTCCCATCCTGGAAAGCAACACAAAACCGCTTATTCTCCATCATGGAGACTGAGAGAAAACTCCAACTGAAATCAAGCACCCACAACACATCCTTCTCTTCCAACCTACCTCCTGACTCATGCTGGAATATCAATGTTCCAACTCCTTTAACTATATGTTTGGCAACATCACATGCAATTCTAAGTCCCGCTCGGTCAGGCTCTCGAACTAACTCCCATGCTCCTGTCATATTCCTTGGGGTTATTGTGAAAAATCGGTTACCCGATTCCTACTGCAGCAAACTAATTATATTTCACCTACTTGTTAACTTAATTGAACAATTTACTTGCAATTTTCTACGGCAAATACTGAAATACATACACTGCAGCCTACACCAAAATAAAACTGCGGAAACTAAACACTGCACAAGAGAGAAATAAACATCATACACATCTACACAGTTATTTTTGGACAAATGTCCCCGGAAAAACCCAGTGTGGGAAAGTCGGTGCAACAACTGAGGGTTTGTATTATTAAGCAGTAGTAAATTTGAGTACAATTTGTTGGATGCCCACCTGGCTATCCGATACAGAGAGAAACTAGGCAAAACAAATGGTGAGATGATCTCACCCTGTCACTGGAAGAACCGACACTAATCTGCACTGGAATTGAGCCTCTGCATCCCTTCTGCGTCAGCTTCTGTGCAACACTACATCAAACCCACGCAGTCTCTGCGTCACCTCTGTTGGGACTGTGTTGCCCCTCCTTCTGATCCTCTGTTGGTTGGAACCTTTAGCTCTCTGGCCTCTCGATCTCACACCCCGAATCCAGCACTAGATTCTGATGTTCCTCAACAGAATTTCGATCTCCCTCTGAGGCTTTGCGCTGCCACAATATAGCTCTACGTGGAACTGCATCAGCCTTTCTGAACATCGTTCTACCCTCTCTTCCCTGTATTCTCCAGCACAAGCAAAACTTCCCTCCAGATACTATCCCTACCCCTCACTGCAAGAAATCACTTCAAACTTCCCTCTGACAACTGCAACGTTGCTCTCTTCAAAAATTTGATCTCTGTCTCCCCTCGATGTGTGTTCCAAATGCCCATCAATGTCCTTATAATCTTCCAGTTGAGTATTTAATGTCCCAAATGAAGAAAATTTGGAACAACCCCTTCAGATAAGTTTTCTACTCACAAACAGAAGATTACCATGTAAAATATCACATATAAAATGCATGTAATTTCTATAACATGATAAGCGAAAACAATCTCAGCTTTATTATAATATATCAATTGCGGTTTTACACGCTGGAATAACAAAATCACTGAGATGGCTAGCCTCAACAAATCTACAATAATGCCACAATGGGCCTCCCAAAACAACTGAAAAACAAATCACTACAACTTGTGAACCCTGAATGGATCCACCAAGGGAAGAGATGGGCACTTGCCCACTCTCATAGAATCAACCGAGGGTTTATGTCCTAAGGCCACTGCTAAAATAGAGAACCATGTTCTCAAACCTCTCCACAAGAAGAAATCTCAAATTCAAGATGTCCCAAATGCTCTTCTCCTCCTCTTTTTATAGATCTGATGGATAGATCTCCAAGCCTCTAGAAGCATCTTATTTTATTATTTTATTGTTATTCTAGAAGCACCTCCATTGACTTTATCTTAAGTGACCCCTTTTTGTTTTATTTCATTTTACTTAAGTCACTTTTGGCCCATGTCCTCTAATTAATTATTTTTCCTTAATTAAATGACTAATTAAAGTCATTTTTAACTAAGGAAAATGGTAAATTGCCCACACTCTCATCGGCCACTGGAAGTCACTTCTCAGCATCCCATCCTGTAGATCTTCTCGTTTTGGTTCCAACGAGCTATTACACTGAGGTGTTCCATCAATTATTTACCTCGAAATGTGTCATGTCCCTTCCCAAATGAATTTGTAACAGGTTTTGTCTCTCCACAATTTTGTACAAATTTTGTTAAGTGAAGAACCCAAGCAATTTTGACTTAGGGACTTCGGAGAAATGAAGGCTGGATTAATTTGCTAGTGGAAGGTGGGGGCCACCCACGTGGGAAAACACAGGGAAATTCGAATTGCCTTGGAGGGAAATCGTGTGGTTGTTGGAGGGGCCCACATGAGGAAAAGGGAGGCCCATGAAGTCATAAGGAGGAAGAGCTCCTCACTTGGGGATTCATTCATTATTGCATATCGAAATCACTTGACTATTTGCTCGAGCTGCTTAGCCACGAATCTCTCAAGTTGGAGATTCAACCTTACCTTCGGGGGACTATGAGTGCCACCCTAGGAAGGCGTTTTCAAAGCACCTTGAGGAGCACCAGGGAGGATTCATAGCCAGCACATTCAATGACAAACCAGCAGTGCGTATTTCTGGGCCAGCAGAGAAGGGAACACGTAGTTGTGGTCAAAGGTTCATTGGGCCAACGCTTGTCATAGGAACCTGAAGAGTCAAAGGATATTAGGAGGCCAACACTTGGGAGGAATTTTGAAGTAGGTGGGTGCAGCAATTGGGTAGTTCGAAACTCAACCTTGGAGGACTATGCAGAGGGCAAGACTGGGCATCATGAGGGTCTTGACGGAGAGAGCGACAGCACCGGAATCACATCAGGGAAGGAAGGAAATTCATAAGGGCTCTCATCTCGATGATTTGGGGCAGTTTTGGAGAGTTTTCCCAGCTTCATTCAAACAGGTCAAGTTTGCCAGTTTCAGCAAAGGACGGGCTCCTTGGGCGTAGAATTTCAGAAGTCTGAACTAGGCCAAACCCTTCCTAGATTTTGGTGGGTTTTTGCTGAGAATCCGAGAGCTAAAGTTTTATAATTTTCTGGGCACAGGAAGCAACGATTCTAGCCTTTTTGTTCCACTAGATAGCGTAGTTTCTAGGCAGCGCATATCAGTGCTAGAGCAACAGTTGCGCAACCCTCAGATCATCATTTGCTCACCTAGGTTTTGTCACGCTTGTCCTTGGAGACAAGCCCAGGTGCACCATTCCATTTACTATTGTATTTGCACTTGATGGTTTAATAAAATGGCTCAGCAGTTCTCTATTTCCAGCGTTCTCATGGTGCATGATGTTTATTTCTCATTTCCGATTGTTGGATTGTCTGTTTGCATTGTTTATCACTTAATTTCCTAGTTAGGAACATTACAGTGGTATCAGAGCCTAGGTCATGGCTCAGCCATGAGGAGTTTCTCCTATGAGAGAAGGGGACCAACAGAATATTACATACAAGAGGCAGAGGTACCGAAGCAAAGAAAGAGAGCAGGAGATCACTCCAAACACTTTGGATAGGGGAAAGGCAATATTAGCAGAGGAAGACATGGGAGAGCCCAAGAGCCGGGAGGAGATGGCTTTTGATAGCCTCTTGAAGGCTCTTAATGATCTACCAAAGGGGCAGAACGAAATGCTAGAAGAGATTAAAATGCAGAACCGGGAGAGAACCACCCCTAGGGGATTTCGATTTGGGGAAACTTCAGGGGCCTCTCAACAAGTCGATCACCCTTCACTTGCAGCACAACCTCCATCTGTGAGTGGGCCAACTCGAGCCACACAGCCTTCTTTCGTGCCTTTGGCACGGATTGAACCAGCAGGGGATGAAGACCCTTCACAAATGGGAGAACACTTCAGAGAATGACAATCCGCAGACTTCAAGGAAGCACTCCCTTTAAGAGATTTCTGCAAGCTCAAGCAGAATGAGAAGAGCAAGGGTTACGAAGGACAAGGCACGCAGAGCTATGAGTTGTAGAGGACAATAGGGAGGATGTACTTCCCCACGTACGATAGCACTACCAAGTGTACTGCTCGGGCCTGGGTTGAGAAGATGGATAATTATTTCCAACTTAACAGGATGACAGCGCTAGAAGCCATCAAGATGGCTACACATGGAGGGGGAAGCCCACGACTGGTGGTTTCATGGCTTCGCCACCCTGGGGCATGCCAATGTGACTTCATATGAGGATTTCGCTAGCAGGGTGGTAGAGCACTTTGACCAGAGGGATCCAGAGGCTCACTTCAAGGAGCTAACCCAACTTCGACAAACAGGCAACCTAGAACAGTACATATGACAGTTCCTGAGAGTTTTAGTGATGGTACTGGACCTATCAGATGCTCGGACGGTATACACCTTCATAGAGGGCTTACTCGAGCCCCTGCGTGGACTAGTGAAGTCATGCAAACCCTCCACGCTGCAGGAAGCAATTATGTATACCAGAGATTTACAGGGGGCCATCCCCAAGACACAAGCACCCTTTCCTACACGTACCCCTTTTCCCCAGAAGGGGAATGACACTAGACCCCCACCTCAAAGAACCACCCAAGGATGGGGGCAGTTGGACGATGAGACACGGAAGGACCTCAGGAGGAGGAAGTTGTGCTTTACTTGTCGGGAGCCCGAGGCACCAGGCCATCGGCGCACTGTTGGCAAAGCACATTACATTGAGGTATTTTGAGATAGTGACCAGGAGGATGAGGTGGAGCAGGAGTGTGGTATGGGAGACAATGAGAGTCCAGCAAAGAGGGGACCACCACCACCTCCTCCACAGGGGGGGGGCATCCTTTGCCCCATCAGAGGGAGTCCTTGCTTCTTTGTGCGAGGTCCACAAATTTCTGACATTGAGGATCAGAGGCACAATACAGGGGCAGTGGATGTTAGTCTTAGTTGACGGTGGGGCTACCCACAACTTCATAAACGCCCAGTTAGTTCATAGGAGGGGCCTCACCACGACCGAGTTTGAGGGCTTTTCAGTCTAGGTGTCGAGTGACCGTATCATGCAGTGCACTCAGTAAGTACCCGCTTTGACAATACCCATGGGGAGCTACTCAATGACGGACCATTTCTTTGTGGTCAATGTGCCAGACACCAACGTGGTAACGGGTGTCCAGTGGTTGTACTCCCTTGGGCAAATTACCACTGATTGGAAGAAACTAGATATGGAGTTCATCGGCCCAGAGGGAAAATCAGTGGTCCTTAGAGGCATGCAATCACACCAACCATAGATAGTCTGAACACATAGGATGGAGGCAGATCTGCGACATGGAGACTTAGCATGGGCAGTGGAGTTG
This sequence comes from Pinus taeda, assembly GCA_000404065.3. Classification (NCBI taxonomy): domain Eukaryota; kingdom Viridiplantae; phylum Streptophyta; class Pinopsida; order Pinales; family Pinaceae; genus Pinus; species Pinus taeda. The sequence goes on from APFE030314733.1 coordinate 9,340, forward strand.
AGGGTTTCAGAGGTTGGATGGCAGGCCCAGCCACCACCTCCAGACATACAGTCTTTGTTGGACAAGTACTCGGAGGTCCTTTCGAGATATCCCACCAGGGCAACCACCAGATAAGTGATTCGAGCACACCATTGAGCTGGAGCCAGGTGTGCAGGCAGTGATTACCACCCCTTATAGGCATCCTAAGGCCTATAAGGATGAGATTGAGCAGGCCATCGAGGAACTGTTGGCATTGGGCCACATCAGGCCAAGTTCCAGTCCTTTTGCTTCTTCAGTGGTGTTGGTGAAGAAGGATGGAACCTTGCGCATGTGCATGGACTACCGGGCCCTCAACCGGAAGACATTGAAGAACCGGTACCCCATACCCTGCATCGATGAGTTGATGGATGAGCTTAGAGGAGCCAAGTACTTCTCTAAGGTAGATCTACGTTCAGGGTACCATCAGATCAGAGTGAGGGATCGGGACATCCCCAAGACAGCTTTTCGATGCCATTATGGGCACTTTGAGTCCCTGGTGATGCCATTTGAGTTGACCAATGCCCCGACTACCTTTCAGTTGTGTATGAACCATCTATTCCGGAGGCAATTAAGGAGGTTTGTATTGGTTTTCTTCGATGACATCTTGATATACAGCAGGACCTGGGAGGAGCATCTCCAACACTTGGAGGAGGTGCTACGTATTTTGGAGGAACAGCAGTTCTATGCCAAGCTATCCAAATGTGAATTTGGCCTTACCGAGATGCTCTACTTGGGGCATATCACTGGCGCAGATGGGGTAAAGGTCCATGAGGAGAAGATACGAGCTATCTGTGATTGGCCAATACCCAGAGATGTGACATCGTTGTGGGGCCTTTTGGGCATCTGCACATATCGCCGAAAGTTCGTCAAGGGATTTTCGCAGTTGGCAACTCCCCTCACAGATTTGACAAAGAGAGAGCCTTTCGCATGGACAAATGGAGCACAGACAACTTTTGACTGCCTCAAGGAGGTGATGAGCAGCTGTCCAGTTTTGGCACTTCCGGACTTCTCCTAGCCCTTCATCGTTAAGTGTGATGCATCCAGGGTGGGAATTGGAGCAGTACTATCTCAGGATGTGCACCCCATTCCTTTCGAGAGTCGGAAGCTCTTACCCCATGAGAGGTCATATTCTATATATGACAAAGAAATGTTGGCCATTATGCATGCCTTGGCCAAGTTCCAATAGTATTTGGGGGGTAACAGGTTACAGGCGAAGACTGATCACAATAGTCTTCATCACTTCATGGGGCAGCAGGCCTCAACGACAGACAACAAAGATGGGTCAGCAAGGTGCAGGCCTATGACTTCGACATAGAGTATGTGCGGTGGGCACACAATGTGGCAGTTGATGCCCTATCCCGAAGACCCGCAAGTCTATCACTCATGAGCATTTGCCATGATTGGAAGGCCCAATTATTGGTTGAGTATTCTAAGGAAAGGAGGACACGCGAGATTCTGGAGGGTACCCACGCAGATGAGCACTACCGGGTGATGGATGAGGTCATCTACTACAAGGGGAGCATATTTCTGGTTCCCAACTCGCAGTTGAGGGAGAGTGCTCCAGGCAGCACTGACTCGCCATTGTCAGGGCATCGAGGGTTCAAGAAAACATACATGGCGGTCAAGGAGCGTTTCACATGGAAGGGCCTCAAGAGGGACTTCTTGAGGCACATACAGGAGTGTGAAGCATGTCAGAGGAACAAAGGGGAGCTGATACATCCTACAGGATTATTACAGCCACTCCCCATCCCTGAGGGGAAATGGGAGAGTATCTCCATGGACTTCATCACATGGCTCCCCACAGTACAGGGCAAGGACTGCATCTATGTAGTACTTGATCGGTTGACCAAGTATGCCCACTTTTTCGCAATCCCCGCCAAATATTCGACTTCACAGGTTGTAGAGATGTTCTTTAGGGAGATCTTCCAGTTACACAGGCTTCCTCAGAACATAGTGAGTGACAGGGATAGCAAGTTCATGGGAGGTTTTTGTCAAGAGCTCTTCAAGTTGGTTGGTACTGAGCTCACCCCTAGCACAAGCTACCACCCCCAGACAAATGGCCAGACAGAGTGAGTTAATTAGTGGCTGGAGGGGTACCTAAGGAACTACCTAACTGGGCAGCAAAGCGCTTGGATTCGGTGGTTGCATTTGGGCGAGTATGGCTACAACACCACACATCACATGTCCATCGATATGACTCCTTTCCGTGCCTTGTATGGTTATGATGCATTATCTTTTGCTGGCATTGTTTTTGGAGATAGTCGGGCCCCAAAGGCCAAAGATTGGATCCAAGAGAGCCAAGATATCCTCAAGGCTCTCAAGGATAACTTAGTAATAGCGCAAAACCAGCAGAAAATGTATGCAGATAGGCACCAAACCGAGAGATATTTCGAGAAGGGGGATTTTGTGTACCTCTGGTTACAGCCATACAAGCAGTCCACATTGAAGCAGAAGGGGGCCGAGAAGCTACAACCCCGTTTTTATGGACCATATAGGGTAGTCAAGTGAGATGGGGAGATGGCCTAAGAGCTGGAGTTGCCTCCACGTAGCAGGATTCACAACATATTCCATGTCTCAGGCCTTAAAAAGGTGTTGGGACAATAGGTGACAGCAGCAGTGGAGTTACCCCCACTAGATGATGAGGGCCATCTGGTTTTGGAGCCTGAGGCCATTTTGAAGAGACGAAAGAGGAAGTTGAGGAGCAAGACCATTAGGGAGTTCCTCGTGCATTGGAGGAACCTATCAGATGAGGATGCCACTTGAGAGGGTGAGCACATTCTAGAGCACCCAGCACTGAAGTTGCTTGAGGACAAGCAACATTTGGGAGGGGAGGACTGTCATGTCCCTTCCCAAATGAATTTGTAACAGGTTTTGTCTCTCCAAAATTTTGTACAAATTTTGTTAAGTGAAGAACCCAAGCAATTTTGACTTAGGGAATTAGGAGAAATGAAGGCTGGATTAATTTGCTAGTGGAAGGTAGGTGTCATCCACGTGGGAAAATGCATGAGGGAATTCAAATTGCCTTGGAGGGAAATCGCATGGCTATTAGAGGGGCCCACATGAGGAAAAGGGAGGCCCACAAAGTCATAAGGAGGAAGATCCCCTCACTTGGGGATTCATTCATCCTTGCATATTGAAATCACTTAATTGTTTGCTCAAGCTGCTTGGCTGAGTCAACTGGTTTCTTCGCCACGAATCTCTCAAGCGGGAGATTCAACCTTACGAGTGCCACCCTAGGAAGGCGTTTTCAGAGCACCTTGAGGAGCACCAAGGAAGATTCAAGCCAGCACATTTAGCCACAAACCAGTGGTGCGTATTTCTAGGCTAACAGAGAAGGGAACATGTAGTTGTGGTCAGAACTTCATTGGGCCAGCACTTGCCGGAGGAACCTGAAGAGTTGAACGATATTAGGAAGCCAGCACTTGGGAGGAGTTTTGAAGCACAGGGGTGCAGCAATTGGGCAGTTTGAAACTCAGCCTTGGAGGACTACGCAGAGGGCTGAACTGGGCATCACATGGATCTTGAGGGAGAGAGCCACAACACTAGAATCACATCAAGGAAGGAAGGAAATTCATAAGGGCTCTCATCCCGGTGATTTGGGGCAGTTTTGAAGAGTTTTCCAAGCTTCATTCAGACATGTCGTGTTTGCCAGCTTCAGCAGAGGACATGCTCCTTGGGGGTCGAATTTCAGAGGTTTGAACTAGGCCAAACCCTTCTTGGGTTTTGGTGGGTCTTTGCTGAGGATCTCGGAGCTGAAGTTTTATAATTTTCTAAGCACGGGAAGCAGTGATTCCAACCTTTTCGTTCCAGCAGACAGCGTAGTTTCTGGGCAACGCAGATTAGTTATACAGCAACAGTTAGGAAGACCTCAAAGCATCATTTGCTCACCTAGGTTTTGTCACTCTTGTCCTTGAAGACGAGCCCAGGTGCACCATTACATTCACTGTTGTATTTTCCCTTGATGGTTTAATAGAATGGCTCAACAATTCTCTATTTCTAGCGTTTTCATAGGGTTATGACGTTTATTTCTCATTTCTAAGTTGTAATTGCTAGATTGTCTGCTTGCTTTGTTTATCACTTAATTTCCTAGTTAGGAACATTAAAGAATGCCACCTCGAGCATAATTAATTAACTTATGCCAATAATAACCCTATTTTATGGGTATTATCAGAAAGTCACGGAACCAAAAACAAGATGTGCGAAACTGCTCCATGAAAACTCCGCAAAACTCCATTGAAAGCTCTGATGACATAAACCTGCTACACTAACCTAGCCATCCCCTGCCCTGGAAATCCACCATGGTTGTACTATGAAGACGAATAAAAATGGGGGTCATTACAGTCCTCCTGCCCCAAGATTGCTTGCCCTCAAGAAATTCAAATCTGTGGACCAATCTAGTGGCCCAACACAACTGAGATCTAATGCCCAAATCCCATACGAACCACTGGTCCACGTCACGCCTCCAAGCTATCGAAACATGATTGGATCCTCCAATACCTGGATCACATGTCCATCTCTGACTCAACCTACTACTAGTAGATCGACCTGGAACCCAATGCCACAACAAGGAGCATCAATGCTCCATGGCTCTTGTTGTGCTATAGCTCTGGTTGTGAATGTTGCCCCACCAACTACGTACCAACTCATCACCTCTCTCCAATCCAACCTCAGATATAGGCCAAGGTCATCCCCACTCTGCTGATGCAAGGCTAATGCTATGGAAATACTGGTGAGCTGTTGGTCCGCCTCCCACGCCTCACTGAAACATATAGTAATCTCATCATCTAAGTGCCCTTGTTGTACTGTGCTCCAAACTAAGGTTGATACTCCATCAAAAGGATAGCAACTCATGATCTCCAGCCAATCTAATGTATGGACACCTGTGCAAGGGATATGTCTACTATGTTGAAACTAGTCCATGTTCAACTCTTGAGGCTCTACCCGGTCAATCAAAAAATGCCCAAGAAATTTTGCCTTCCTCCCTCTAATGGGAAGAAGTGGGCACACCGTGCTGCAAACCCTATCTATACACTCCTTGAGAAGGCTTCTCCCTGAAAGTCCTACAACTCTGCCAGCTGCCTGTGCATCTACCTACACCTCATTAGTGGGTCAGCCCAGAGATGGATGCACCACCATCTCCAACATCTCCTAAGGACAAGTGTCTACAAACACTACCTCCCTTGAGGTTGCCTGCACATCAGTCTGTTGCATTCCAATGGCTAGCCCCAAGGGTGTCTGCTCAACCTCCATCATGGGCTCAAGATGAGCCACTAACTGACTCTCCGACACTGGCCCATCCCGCATACTGTGTGTGTCATCTGTCTCATGCTCCTCTATGTGCTCCCTATGTTGAATTATCAGTCGCTCATCTACTCCCAAATCTCCTTCCCTCATGGGAACAATCAGCTACTCGTCATACTCATCTAGCACACATGGAGGCACATCTGGGCTACTAACATCAACTCCACATGACTACTCGTGCTCCTCATGGGTATCATCGTATGAACCCATGGACTTGTCCAAAGAAGAGTCCTCACCCTGAAAGTCAGAAGGAATCTCCTCCTGCTCTACCTCTCTCATCTTCCCAGCATCACTCAAGCATGACTAGTTAGGTCCCCAAGGTCCCTTGCAGATAAAGCAAAGTCCCTTCCCCCTCATCTCATTCCTGTTGCATGATCCCCGAATCCTGAGCTTCTCCTCCCTAGTCAATTGTCTCCTAAACAACCCAATGTTCTACTCGACCAACCTCTCGGCTATTTCATAAGAAGCAGGTGAGACCAATTGTTCTTTCCTCCAAACAGACAGCAATCGGGACTGCAACTCTCAGAAAATGGCATCACGGCCTCTCATACATGAAGATAGGATAGACTACATGTGTGCTATGACTATGTTAGAATGATGTTTCCTAATGCTGAAAAAGCATTAGAACATCTGCAGGATCAAACCATCACACTCTAGATCTAACAAGATTCCATATGTCCTAGTCATGGTCATAATTTTCAGAACCTGAAGTTTCTTCCCAAATGTACGACCTGCATTGTTGTCCAAGTCCTTAAAAGTCTCTACTATCAACTTGAAAACTCTCCTCATAACTTCATCATTGAAAGAAGGTATAAGGGCAGTGAGTCTCATGATGTCCCTGAGACAAGATGCAAATGGAAGTCTACACCTTCACAAGGTTCTTCCAAGAACTTGTGTTGTATGAGAGCAAGCATAGCTGGTTTTAGAGCCCAAATCAGTTTTCCCTCTTCTAGCTGGTTTACTTCAGAAATGAATGCATCTAGTTCATCCAGTTTGAAAAGAACTTTCCCGTTAACCCGCATGTGCTTCAAACCTGTCCCAAGTGCAAATATTTTGTGCCCTGTTTACTCCCCCTTCTGCACATCCTTTGGTTGTTCTCTCTAAAGAATCGCAGAGACTCCCTTTGAGAAGGGTCTGTTGTTTGTTGCTGTCGGTTTTTTAAGAGAGTTTATGAATGTTTTTTCCATGTTTAGTTGAAGAGACAAGACCTTGACATAATAATAACTCAACAACTATATTCTGCCCTTGACCATACAAGACACTAATTTATTGATGCTACTTGTCCAACATACTTTCTCCAGCCGACTCAATACAAACACAATAATAAACTTTTGTTGCAAGACTCTATCCTCATGGAAAACCCTTATGACAGTTGACAATCATATCATACAATGGATAGTTGTATACGATTCAAGCAATCATTGACCTTAACCCTGGCTAGAAAACTTTGTGCAGATTAAAGGGTGATACCAGCGATCTTGACAACTAGACAATACTCATAATATATTTGATCACTATAAAGAACTCAGAGATTTGACAAAGTCACTAATAAATCTCTACAGCATTTATATTCTGGACATGATATGGCATTCATTCTCAATTAATTTAAGAAGCATACAACTGAGAATATAAGAGGAACCAGAATACACACAGCAATTTCTCGTGTCCTTGCTATGCTTGTCAAAGATCAGTCCACACACAATATTAAATCAACAACTCATTATGAGCAGAACACTGCTTTTTGAGGCTAGCACATACTGAAAAGAGGTGACACCGATTGCATCCAACAAAGAGAGGTCCGCGATCTGCCTGTAACTATAGTCTTCCTCCAAAAAGGCTTGCGCTCTCCACATTAAATGACTTAGCAACAAGCAATTCTACCTCAACTCAATCTCTGCTCATACAAGCACTGATTAAATGCATCAATAATAGAGCCATATAAATTGCAGGGCATATGTCACCATACTAGCAGTGTATCATTGCCACTAAGTGTCCTCTGTTATGATCTCTGCTATGCTACACGAAACTTAGCTGAAGAATTCGGCCCTTGAAAAGCTTGTCCCAATACTTCTTGATTTTAAAGAACTCAGTCAATCTTAGGATGAAGGTGTTGGATGAACTCAGATGGGTCTTCTTTTGGAAACTCAGACCAATCTCAGGATAATGGATTTGATATTAACTGTGACTCACAATATAGGTACTTGGTCCCCGTAGGTGCTTCAGCAATGGAGTTCTCAGAATAACAATGATGTTTCTTGCACAGTTTCAGCTATGTGAACTCAGGGATTAAACCTTCAGGATATCTGAATTTTCCTACGTAAATTGTGTCACCATCACTAATGTGCTCCACATCATTCCATGGCATTTGCGCTTCAATTTCTTCAAGTCATACAGCAACAAGGTTGATATCAAATTGTTGTCTCAAAACCTCTGATTGACCCTCTCTCTCCCCTATCGCACCCACATGGTCAATGTTTTGTAAACCAAACTCATTACTCTGCGCCAGTGTTGATAATATTGGTATCGACAAAATATCGGCGAGTGTCCAAAAAACATCTTATCGGCAATATCGGCAAATATCAGCAAACATAAAAAATGCATAATATATTCATTTTTTTCAGATTTTTAAACATATAAAGCAATAACAACATGAAATAAACACATTGGCACATAAATATGAAGAAAGCACTGATATATATGATGTAGTGGATGTAAAATAAAAATGATACATCAAAGCCGATACCAAATCCTGTGAATCCCTTATAATTGTCCAATCAAGGACTCAAATGTGGAGAACCAACAAAATAACATCACATATATAAAAGTATCTCATCATCATGAGTTATAAACTTATATGTAGCAAAACAAATAAAACTAGCAGCTATCTATCTGAGACCAGTGCCCTCTCCCTAACAGTTATCTTTTTGTCTTGTTCAACAATTGCTTCAAGAGCTTTTTGTATAACCTCCGCACTAGAAACCATACAAGGCATTACATCCTGTGCAGGGAGTCTAGCCAGAAGGTATTTCAACCACGTAACCCCTCCTGACATCTTGGTCCCACACAATTTGTATGATAGATATGCCCGATTAGCCTCACCAATAGGCTCCCCATACTCCCAAAATGGGTCTAAGGCTTTTGGCATATTTGTAGTGAACTAATTCAAACCTAGGGCACAAAAAAAACAAAAGATTGGCATTAAAGCCCCCAACACAAAAAATAATAAGTAATAACCACCTCATTTAAAAAAAATTACTACAATATTTGCAATGTGAATGAAAAATGGCAATAAGAGGGCGCATAAAAAAGTTGAAAAACAAATGAAGTTTGTTGTCCAAATATGGAGAAAACCCTTGCATTGGCTCATGGGCATAAAAATCATAGCAAATGGAAAAAAAACAAAGAAATAAAATGTTGATAGGCAAAGAGGCAAGAAAGTAGAACCCTAAATGTACGTAAAAATCATTAACATAGGGGTTTTAAGAACATACATGTTAATGGAAGAAATGAAGTTTGTCTCATTGTTCTTCAATCTTTGATCCACAAAAAATTATTAGTTGGTGGTGATCATGGTTGTTTAAAACTTTGATCCTCAATCCCTCCTTGACAACCACCACAAATCTCTTCCCCTTCCTTCTCCAACACTTAGAAACCGAAATGAGGAAAAAAAAAAGGCAAATTTCCCTTTTCTAGTCGTGGCCCAGTCGTCCCGGAGATATTTTATATCGTCTCGCAACATTTTGTTTAGATATTGGTTATATCTCGGAAATATCGCGATATTTTAGGGAGCCAAAATATCACGATATTTTCTCGATGATATTTCAGCTTGCCGAAAATATCGCGATATTTCCAATATTTGGCGATATATCGTCAATATTATCATCACTGCTTTGCACATCCTAAGCTTTGTCTCTACAAATATTGCTTTGACAACAACAATCCAACAATTGCCCTTATGTCCGTGAATATAGTCCGAAAATGGAACACCACGATCTGTCCACCCCTCAGACCCGCGAATCACCAGTACGCAACATAGCTACGTAATAATCACATGATTCCGTAACAAGCTTGGCCCTGGAGATATTTATTAGCTTGGTGGCCCAGCTCTTTCCTTCAATCTGTGATATTACATGCAAGCCTCCACATTCAGCAGCCATTCTTCAAAGATAATTTTCGCCAGGATTGAAGAAAAGCCTCCACTATATATTCATTGTACAACATCAAATCAGAATTGTACTGGAATATGGCTAGATTCAAAGCGGCTTCATTTTTAAAACAGCGGCTCGCTCCTAGAAACGAATCAAAATCTTCAAACTAATTTGACCATAGTGATTGCCCTGACTTCAATTTTTCATTAACGTTGGACAATCGAGTCGAATTGGCAATTTACAACGTCTTTCTACCTCGACCCACGACTCAATGATTAATTGCGGACTGAATTTTCTCATGCCTGATCGGAAACGTGTATTCAAAGAATGACCACCCCATGCTCATGGTCACATAGATATTCGGCTCCCTGCTGACGCAGCTTTGGATTGGAGAACGGTTTGTTCAATTGCCCAACGAAAACCACGAACCGGCTAGTGCAATTGGTCTCGAGCCTTTTCAGAAGATCAATGTGGCTTCAAGGTGGATCAATCAATTACCAAAGCAACAGTACATTTCAGCATGTTGCGATAAAGATACGAATGGCTGCTCTGACTGTAGAAAAATTATTGGATGCCTTTTCCTTTTTAATTAGTTGGCCTAGCATCAAAATATTGCTCAGCATCTTTTCTTTGAGTCCTGCCTAACTTCATCGCAGATCAATATGTGGCCTTCCCAGACCTTCAAAGGTCTGCTTAAACTTCCGACCTCTAGCTACTTGGCTTCTAGAGATCAGCCAACAACTCGACCATTGGACAATGGTTTTTGCCTCTCTAAGATCTGGAGCAAAACTCAGTCTCCTTAGGGAATAAATCAAAACCCCAACACCTGCAACAGATACATTTCTTTTTGGCACTACGAGGAATCACTGCAAATAATCTTCAAACCCTAGAATCTTAATAGCTGCAACAAAAAAACCCTCGGGCTGAGCCAAGACCAAGACTTTGATACCACTGTAACGTCCCAAACAAAGGAAATTTGGAGCAACCCCTTCAAATAAAATTTCTACTCACAAATAGAAGATTACCATGTAAAATATGACATAAAATGCATGCAATTTCTATAACATGATAAGCAGAACAATCTTAGCTTTATTATAATATATGAACTGGGGTTTTGCATGCTGGAATAGCAAATCGCTGAGATGGTTGGCCTCAACAAATCTACAATAATGCCACAATGGGCCTCCCAAAACAACTAAAAACAAATCACTACAACCTGTGAACCCTGAGTGGATCCACCAAGGGAAGAGATGGGCGCTCACGCAAACTCACTGAATCACCTAAGGGTTTCCGTCCTGAGGCTACTGCTGAAATAGAGAACCACGTTCTCAAACCTCTCCACAAGAAGAAATCTCAAATCCACGATGTCCCAAATGTTAGATGATCCAAAAATAAAATATTATCATAGGTTATAAAGTTGGAATAAAATAATTATTAATTTAAGATATTAAATTAATAATTATTATTCTAGAATATTTAATTATTTAATGGAAACATTTAGAATTAGTATATTGTTGTAACAAGATATGACTCTCCAAATGTGTCATATCTTAGGCTCTATTTTAGGAGATTTATTAGCTAGTTGTTTTGAATAGCATTTATTGTAAGTGGACACTTGTTAATTAATAAGTGATCCATAATTAGAGGTAGTTAGGACATTGAGCTTATAAATAGCTCATTGCAAGAGTGTTTTGTTGTTCGGGTGTAAACTCTTGCAAAATCAATATGTAATTGTTTTTTTTATTAATAGCATTACATGTCTGACGACACTTCTGACATTATTGTGGTATCAGAACTCTAGTAATGTTGCAGTGGATGTGAAGAGGAGATTCCAGCTCTAGAAGTTTTTGGAAAACTCCATTGAATTGATCAGCAAATGATTGGTATGAAATTGTCCAATTTTGTGTTCAACAAACAAAAAAAATTCTTATTGATTTTAGATTTTTAATCTGCAAATCAATTTGTGTATTATTATTAAATTTCTTTTACTGCTATTCATGTTCCATGATTGTTAGTGTTTGCTGCCATCTGTTTTCCACAATAAGCTTCGCAACCTTCCTTTTTTGAGGTCGAGAACCAATGTAAATGTAAGGCTTGTAATAATGAGAACCAATGTAAATGTAAAGCTTGTGATAATGGGTGTTTGGTTAGCCACAAAAGTTGGTTGAGATCTTGCTACATAGCTTCACCCTGCAAATGCTACCATATTGCCATCCTGTTCCAGGCTAAAGAAACCAGTTGTGGTCTTGATGGTGGGAAGCGTGAGGCGCCAGGTTTGAAACCGGAGCCAATAAGTATCGGTACAAATGCATAGAGGGATATTGCATTTGGAGTGTGTGCAACATTCTGGTAAGCTACAATCGTGTACGCATTGGAGACAACTGATATAAATCTTGGAATGCACAGCAATAACGCGAGGTGCAGATTCACTTTCTTATATTCCCTTGCACTCCATTATTCCCCTAGTCTCCACAATATTCTTCGATCTCATGCTGTCATGCAGCAACTTCCTAAGCTCAGCCATTGATTGACCTTGACCTGCAATATCAGTTGCGGCATCATCTCTAATATCTGCTGCTTGAGAAAGCACTGCTATAAAAGTAAAACATGTTACTAGGATAGTCATAACCACTAAAGCAACAACCATTTCAATATTATCACACAGCACCGTTTTTCAATATTTCTACACGAATGGAATAACTGCTATGCTGCAATCCACACAAATTATACAGAAATTGCTTAGATGCACAATATGGGCTTTTCTATTCCCTGACCGCTCTCTAACATGCCCATAGGTTTAGAAGATATGAACCAAAAATGGTCTATTAATGTCGGGGATACTCAGATTCAACTCTGAAAATATTATCCAGTGTGAGAGCCAGCCAGCCAACACAGCGAGCCAGCATGAGAGCTAGCCAGCCAGCATCAGCCAATCAAGAACTAGCCTGAAGGACAAGTAAAAAAATCAGCATTTGACAGTGTTTGTTGTTAAGTAAGTTTAAAGGTGAATCCGAAAAGTGAAAAGTCTTTGTTGGAGAGATAAAGAATATTTTTTTTTTTTTTATTTTGTAATTTGGAGAGATAAGGAATATATTTTTTTATGTAATGTTTTATTGGAGTAATAAGGATTTTGTAATATTTGTGGAGTAATAAGGTTATTTGTCTTTTTTTGAGTAATAAGGAGATTTTTCTTTGTAAATTGTTTTTGGAGAGATAAGTGTGACTCAAAGTAATTTTATTTTGAGGGGGGTAACTTTTTTTTACCAAGTTTTGCAAGAGCATCATTGTAAAAGTCAAATTTTGAAAGTTACCTTGTAAATATTTGAGAGCTTGACTAGAGTCGTGCAAAGCTCAGTCATTTTTCTCCTGTTTCAATGACTATATGAGGGTCAAGGCCAAGCCCCGATAGATCGTTTTTTTGTGTAGTGTGTTGCGTGTTGTGTTGCCCATCTTGGCATTTTTTCCTGATTCTTTGTGCAAAGCTTCAACACTACAATGTCAAAGTTGATTAATTTGTTTTCTGATTCCGACAAACTTTAAGGCACAAAATCTTACAAAACATGGCAACGCCTCATCGAAAGCACTCTCATTTATAATGAATTGTGGCATGAAATATGTGACAGTGATATTAAGCCGAATAAACCCACAGATGCAGTTGCACTAACAAAATGGGAAGTTAAGAATCCCAAAGCATTATTAGCTCTCATTAAATCTTTTGTCCATGATGAAATGTATGTCCATATAGAAAATGCTATAGATGCATGGTCAACTTTGAGAACTTTTAAAGACTTCTTTGATACTCAGCCTGAATCAAAGAAATTTGATCTACAATTAAAATTGTTGCAACAAAAATTGATTGAAGGAGGTGATGTTCTTGAATATATCTCAAGACTTAAGAATATTAGGCACGAAATCATTAATGCTGGGTTTCCAGTAGTAGATGATAGTTTTATGGTCACAATTTTAATTGTTGGACTTCCTTCTTCCAACACACATTATTTGGAGACTTTACAATTAACTGGAAAGTTAGAGAAAGTAAAGTTTGATGAGCTCTGGGAAATGTTGACCCAACATGATAAAACCTTTGGGAAGAAAAAGAAAGTTGGTGAAGATGTTTTTTCACAGAGGCCAGCACTAGTAAATCATCGATTGATAGTTCTAGAAACAGAGGCAGAGGGAATTTCAATCAGAATCAAGCAACACATAATGTACAAAGTCGAGGTCGAAGCCAAAGCAGAGGAAACAACTTTAATAGAGGAAATAATTCAGGCAGGAGTAATTTTCAAGGTAGAGGAAACAATCAAGGAAGAGGCTATTTTCAAGGACAAGGAAATAATAATCAAGGTAGAGGACAACCTCAAAATAGAAGTCAAAGCAGAGGCAGAGGACAATCTTCAGGAAGAGGAAGAGACTTAAGTCAAATTGTGTGTCGAAGATGTAACAAAGTTGGACATTATGCTGAAGATTGTCGAACTTCTCTTAATAAAATTCCCAAGTTTCATCAGCACTCAGCACAATTTGCAAATGATCAAGCTGATGATAACTTAGAATATGCTTTTACTTCCTTGTCGGCATTACAACTTTCATCTCATCTTAGAAGTGATTATGAAGATGCCTGGATCTTACATTTAGGGGCAACTCAGCACATGACTTGTCGACGTGATTTTTTTTGAAATTTTCAAGATTGCCAACTTAATTCCATTTTTCTTGTAGACGATACAAAACATACTCCTTATGGAAAAGGAGCAGTTAAAGTTTTTCTCCTTGGCATTGGAGAAAAAATGATTTCAAATGTATGGTATGTACCAACCTTTAAGAAAAATTTGTTGTCTTTAGTCACGATTCGACAAGCATGACATCAGGTAATTATGGAAGATGGCTTAGTTAAGATTAATTCAGTCAAACAGAGCTTGCAAACAGTGATGACAGGTTATGAAGATGGAAATTGTTAAGGATGAAAGGGACTATTATTCCAAGGCATTCTGATTTTGCAGGGGCAGTGACTACAGGAATTTCACCTATCAAATTTTGGCATGTAAGATATGGACATTTAAATTTTGATAGTCTTTCTCAATTGTAGAAACAAGGGATGGTTAAAGGACTTCCCACTTTCAAAAAGGAAAATGCAAAATGTGAAGCTTGCATTTATGGAAAACAAAGTCGAGAAAGCTTTCCAACAAATTCATGGCGTGCAAACAGGCAGCTACAACTAGTTCACAATGATGTTTGTGGACCACTACAGACTTCATTTGATGATTGCAAATATTTCTTACTATTCATTGATGATTTCAGTAGAATGACTTCGATTTATTTCTTAAAGCAAAAGTCAGAAGCATTTGAAAAGTTTAAAAATTTTCGCCTACTTGTTGAAAATGAAGTCAAAGAAAAGATAGGTACTCTCAAGACAGATAATGGGGGAGAATTCACTTCAAATGAATTCAAAACTTATTGCAGTGATAATGGCATAAAATGACATCTTACCAATGTTTATACTCCACAGCAAAATGGAGTAGTAGAAAGAATGAATAGCACCTTGTTGGGAATGGTTAGATCTATGTTAACTTTTAAAAGGTTAAGTCCAACATATTGAGCAGAAGCAATTCTACTTAAGAAATAGATCTCCAACTGCTTCTTTAGACGGAATCACACCTTATGAAACTTGGTTTGGTTTCAAACCTCGAGTTAAACATCTTAAAGTTTTTGGATCAGTATGTTATGCCTTAGTTTCGAAAGAAAAACGAACTAAGCTTGACTCAAGAAGTTTAAAATGCACAATGATTGGCTATTCTAATGAGAAGAAAGGGTATTGTCTTTTGACCAATGGAAAATTTATTGTGAGCAAGGATGTAATTTTTTATGAAACAGAGAGTAAGAATGCTGAAGAAATCGAAAGACTTCTTCAAAAATTAGAAACTAAAGGTAGTCGAAGAAAAGGAAATACACAATGTCAACCAAATTCACCAAATTGGTATGAACTTGATTTTCCTTCATCTGAAGACGATTCATCCAGTGCATCTACTTCAACAACACCATTTGGATCTTCTAGCAATTCATCTGCATCTCCAAGCAGCAGCAGTTCTTCTGACATTGATTCTCCACCTCCAAAATCTTGTAAAAATTTCTCATTTCCCACCCCGGTTTTCAGTTTCACCTTATTTCTCCAAAATAGTTAAATGTCTTTTCCCATATCCATACATTCAACAACTAAAAAATAAATTTTGCTAAAAACACAAATTCTGGAAATTTTAAAGAATGCTGGAAAATGCAGAAATAAAAATCAGCACACTCAAACAGCCATTTAACTCATTTAAACATAGTGATTTTTGGTAAAGGTGACCCTGGAAAAACCCCCTACAACTCTTGGGAAAAACAAGTTCGAGAACTCCTTATTTCTGAAAAAATGATTTTACAGTAAGAGAAATATTCAGCAAAAAATCAGCAAGCAAACTTTTACAACTTATCTTGTTTTCCATGCCTCACAACCAACTGGAAAACTTGCAAACAGCAAAATAGAACAGCAATATTGTTGTACAGCCTCCTCTAAATCTGTTGTATGGCCTCCACAAAAACTGTTGTATGACCTCCTTGAAAACTGTTGTACGGCCTCCTCAAAATCTGTTGTACAGCCTCCTTGAAAACCGTTGTACAGCCTCCTCAAAATCTGTTGTACAGCCTCCTTGAAAATTGTGCCCACATACTGCCTTTTACTGTGTGCTAACTCAGCTGTACGGATTTGTTAAACCGCTGCCTTGGAATGTGTGCCAAGCTGCTGCCTCCTCCTCCTCTATGTCCATAAATATCCCTTGCTCTCTTGCTCTCCTTCTCTCAATCTGCTCATGAAAGAATGAATGATCTTTTCCTCCTTTAATCTAACCCCAAGTGACTTTTGGGTGATCCCTAAATCCAATGGCTGAAATAGATTGAGATCTAGGGCTGAGATTAAATGCTCATTTAAATCTCACATTTTATTTTTTAATTCACCCCACTTTAATAAAGACCCACTTAGTCATTTATTTCCAAAGTCACTTTTCCTTTCTAATTTTACATTGACTTTATTAAAACCACTTTAATATTAGACTTTAGTAACTTTATCACTTAAAGTCACTTTTAAATTAGATTTGACTTTATAAAAATATAAAGTCACTTTAAGAGAAAAATTAAATTCTTTTGGACACTTTTCCCTAGGCCAAAGATCAAAGCCTTAGGGAACCACATGTCCTCCGGTACCAAATTTCAACACTCCCTCTTACCGAGGAAGGTGTTCCTCACCACACCCATCTTATCTCTGAAGTAGACATGCTTGCCCCGTGGTAAGGCTTTGTAAGAATATCTGCAACCTGCTCATCAGTGGAAATGTACTCAAGCTTCACAGCTCTCTTCTGAACATAGTCTCTGATGAAATGATATTTGATCCCGATATGCTTTGACCTATCATGAAATACTGGATTATCCGTGAGTTTAATGCAACTCTGATTATCATAGTAAATCACTGAAGGTCTCAACGACTGACCAAATAAGCCAAACAACATCTTGCGAAGCCAGATGGCCTCACAACTAGCTAGGCTGGCTGCCATATACTCTGCTTCCGCTGAACTCAATGTTACTGACTGTTGCTTCTGGCTGAACCATGACACTACTGCCGAACCCAACCCAAAACAGCACCCTGAAGTGCTCTTCCTATCAGAAGCACAACCTGCCCAATCAGAATCAGTATAACCTACCAATCTCACTCCATCCCCCTGCCTATAGTCCAGACCATAATCCACTGTCCCCTGCAAGTACCGCAAAATGCGTTTTGCAGCCACCCAGTGAACCTTCCTAGGCTCACACATAAACTGACTCA
>APFE030314733.1:26944-54005 GCA_000404065.3 Pinus taeda
ATACTTCCCCTGCCCCAGGAAAAAATGCCCCTCCTCCTGCCACACCTCCAAACCCAAAAAGTAATGCATCAAGCCAATGTCCTTCATCTCAAACTCCGTCGCAAGATCTCTCTTGCAGTGCTCTATGAGTCTCTCTGCACCTGTAATGACCAAGTCATCCACATACAGCACCCGAATGAGAGGCTCCTCACCTATCACAATAAAGTAAAGGTTCGGATCTGCCTCACTCTTTGTGAAACCCATCCCCTGCAAATAAGTATCTATCCTGGAGTACCAAGCTCTGGGAGCTTGCCTTCAGGCCATAAAGGGCCTTCTTCAGTCTGCACACATGGGACTCCTTCCCATGCACCTCAAAGCCTTGTGGCTGCTCAATGTACACCTCCTCCTGTATGAAGCCATTGAGAAATGCAGCCTTCACATCCATCTGGTGGATCTTCCAAGCCATCTCTGCTGCTATTGATATAATGGAGCGGATCGAAGTATATCGAGCCACGGGAGCGAAGGTCTCCGCATAATCAACTCCCTCTACCTGGGAGAGCCCACTAGCCACAAAACTCGCTTTGAATTTCTCAATGCTGCCATCTGCAGCATGCTTTACCTTGTAAAGCCATCTGGAAGTAACCACGAATTTACCCTCAGGCCTCGGCACCACCTCCCAAACATCATTCTTCATGATAGAAGAATACTCCTCCTGCATGGCCTCTCTCCAGACCTGTTGGCTAGCTGCCTCCTCATAGCTAGAAGGCTCAGAGTCAAAGATGCTGGTAGCCATTGCCATATAGCTAGAAAACCTCTCAGGTGGTCTACACTCTCTGACCGGCCTCTTAGGCTCAGCAACAGATGTGGCATCTCACAAGGTGTCCTGAAGCCACTTGGGCTTCCTCTTCCTTGAGCATACTTCTCCCACTGGAGAATGAAACTCCTCCTCCTCATCACCATCAGGAGCCTGAACTCCTGACTGCCTGTCTATTGTCCTCCTGCCTGCACCTGAACCCGTAGAAGCTGAGGTATCGTGTGAATTGTCCATCAGTGGACTCCCTAGTGAACTACTCTGTGGACTACTCTGCATGCTGCGCGGAGCACCACCCCTCTGGCTCGTCGAGCCACTGCTCACTGACGGACCTGGCATCGTCATAGATGTACCTCTGGATCCTCCTGATCCCGGCCCACTGGATCCCTGCAACTAACTCCACCGCTGCTAAGGGTCTGGCTGATCCAGATACTCTAACTCCCGTGACCTCCTAAAGGCCCTGTCCTCCTCGAACTTCACATCCCGCCTGACAACAACTTTCCTCTGTGCAGGAATGTAAATCCGAAAGGCTTGAGGTCTCACTATAGCCCACCAAAGATACCCTTTCCTCTGCGGTGGCTCTAGTTTTGGTCCTCTTCTCCTTGGGTATAGTAGGAGTAAATGTAATGCACCCAAAGATACGAAGATGACCAATATCAGGCTTCTTCCCAGAAAAAGCCTCCTCCGGAGTCATGTGCCCCAAGGCACGATGTGGACTCCTATTCTGCAAATAAACAATTGTGTTGCAGGCCTCTGTCCACAAAAACAATGGCAACCCTTGATCATGTAACATGGCTTTGGCAACCCCTACGATGGATCTATTCTTCCTCTCCGCAACCTCGTTCTGCTGGGGGTCGTAAGGAACAGTGAACTCCCTCCTAATGCCTGCCTCCGCACAATAGTCAACAAACTCTCCAAGGGTGTACTCTCCCCCATTGTCCGACCTCAGGGACTTGATCTTCCGACCTGTCTGTGTCTCCACAAGAGATCTAAACTCCTGAAACCACTTGAAGACCTCACTCTTGGTCTTCAAGAAATAAATCAAGGTCCTCCTGGAGTGATCATTAATGAATCAAACATAGTACTCATATCCACTCAAGGAAACATGAGACATCCGACCGCTCACATCGGAATGAATCAAATCAAGTATCCCAGTCGCTCTACTGTCACTACTAGGAAAAGGGGATTTGGCAAACTTGCCCATCGCACATCCTCTGCAAGTATCAAAGTGATCAGTACTAAAATCTGGCACACCTGTAGTGATCTCCCGCAAGGTCCTCAAGGCTCCATGATACATATGCCCCATCCTATGGTGTCAAATCTCACACAGCTCAGAACTACTAGCTCTGCTGTCGGTACTACTGCTCAATGCCAAAAGGGACTGGAATGCAAACTTGTACACCTTTGCATGGCGTACACATATCACTCTAGCTGAATCAGCTGGAGTGCGTCTGCGATACATCAACACCTGTCCTCCCCTGAACAGTACCTCATATCCTCTGTCCTCCAAAGCTGAGACGGATATGAGGTTCTTCCTCATCCCTGGCACATAAAGAACATCTGACACCTTCAAGGGAGGTTTGGACTCCTTCTGAAATGTCAGTGTCCCCACACCGACTGCTCTAACAACTCTGTCATCACCGAGTACTACCGCCATATCAATGCCACTCTCTGAAAGCTCTGAGAAGTACTCACGGACTCCTGTCATGTGACGTGAAGCCCCACTGTCCACATACCAAATACCCAACGATGCTCCGCTAATCGAGGGAAAAGCATGCTCCCTCTGAACTTGTGTGGCAGGTGATCCTACACTAGAGAACTCACACGCATTGAACCCAAACTCCCGGTCAAAACGATCTGCAAAGTCCTCAACCTCTGCTGAAGCTGCCACGCTCTGGTTCTTCCCCTTCTTCTTCTTCTTCTTCTCCGGACACACAACTGCATAGGTCCTATTTTTGACAATTCCAACACTTCACCTGGAATAGTCCTTCTGTGTGTTACCCCGTTACCTTTACTTTGCTTTGCCCCGACCATTGCTTGTGGAAGTCTGCTTCTTCCCTTTGCCTTTCTTGCCTCCTGCCACCAGTGCTACATCCTCATCCTGCTCAACTGGCTTGGCTGCCCCAAGCTGACCTTTCCTGATCTCTGTCTGAATGCAATCATCCCAAAACCTCTCCCATGTGGGAAGGGTCTCACGTGCACAAACCCCATCAGCAAAGTTCATCCATGAACGGGGGAGGCCATTCATTGCAATCTGCACCAACTCAGTGGGTGGAATGACCTCTCCAACTGCTGCCAACTCATCTCTCACATTAGTAATCTTTATGAGATATCCGACTGCGCTATCATTACCCATCTTAATGGTCTTCAACTTCTCCTTCAGGACTATTTTCTGGTTCTCATTGGTACTCTGGTAGAGATTGGACAATGCTGTCCACATCTCATGGGAATTTCCCTTTCCTCTCACATGAGGAATGCAATGGTCTTTGACTCTGTCTAGAATCAGTCTCTTACCCTTGTTGTTCTTTTTATTATAATCAGCCAACTGAGTAGCATCAGTAGGCACAACAACAGGGTTTTGTGTGGTATGCACCATAATGTCCCAGACTTCTGTCTCCTCAAAGATACTATGCATTCTCTCATTCCAAACGTTGTAATTGCTATGCCCATCCAACCTATCCTCCACCCTCAATCCCAATGACATCCTGATGTCCTAAAACTGAAAAATAGCATTGTTGTAGTAAAGATAAAACTGTTGTTTGTGAAAAATTAGCGTGTTGGCATTTTCTAAGTGAAAAATCAGCAGGCTGTAATTTTCCTCCTTGCTGTCCCAAACTGCACTTCAGCACTCAAGCTCTGATACCATGTAAAAATTTATCATTTCCCACCCCGGTTTTTAGTTTCACCTTATTTCTCCAAAATAGTTAAATGCATTTTCCCATATCCATACATTCAACAACTGAAAAATAAATTTTGTTGAAAACACAAATTCTGGAAATTTTACAGAATGCTGGAAAATGCAAAAATAAAAATCGGCACACTCAAACAGCCATTTAACTCATTTAAACATAGTGATTTTTGGTCAAGGTGACCTTGGAAAAACCCCCTACAACTCTTGGGGAAAACCAGTTCGAGAGTTCCTCCTTATTTCTGAAAAAAATGATTTTACAATAAGAGAAATATTCAGCAAAAAATCAGCAAGCAAACTTTTACAACTTATCTCATTTTTCGTGCCTCACAACCAACTGGAAAACTTGCAAACAGCAAAACAGAACAGCAATACTGTTGTACGGCCTCCTCCAAATCTGTTGTATGGCCTCCACAAATGCTATTGTACGGCCTCCTTGAAAACTGTTGTACGGCCTCCTCAAAATCTGTTGTACGGCCTCCTCAAAAACTGTTGTATGGTCTCCTTGAAAACTATTGTACGGCCTCCTCAAAATCTGTTGTACGGCCTCCTTGAAAACCGTGCCCAAATATTGCCTTTTACTGTGTGCTAACTCAGTTGTACGGATTTGCTAAAATGCTGCCTTGGAATGTGTGCCAAGCTGCTCCCTCCTTCTCCTCTCTGTCCAGAAATCTCCCTTGCTCTCTTGCTCTCCTTCTCTCAATCTGCTCATGAAAAAATGAAAGACCTTTTCCTCCTTTTCCTCCTTTAATCTAACCCTAAGTGACTTTTGGGTGATCCCTAAATCCAATGGCTGAAATAGATTGAGATCTAGGGCTGAGACTAAATGCTCATTTAAATCTCACTTTCTATTTTTTAATTCACCCCACTTTAATAAAGACCCACTTAGTCATTTATTTCCAAAGTCACTTTTCCTTTCTAATTTTACATTGACTTTATTAAGTACTTTAAATTAGATTGTACTTTATCACTTAAAGTCACTTTTAAATTAGATTTGACTTTATAAAAATTATAAAGTCACTTTAGGAGAAAAATTAAATTCTTTTGGACACTTTTCCCTAGGCCAAAGATCAAAGCCTTAGAGAACCACCTGTCCTCCAGTACCAAATTTCAACAAATCTCCAACTGATCGACGAACATCAGTTTATATTAATCCTCTTTACAATGATGGTGAATTTTCAGAATCCCCAACAACTATGCATCAACTACCAAAATGGGCAGTTCAACTTTTGAAAGATGTAAAGCCTGATGAGCAAAATAAAACAGGCACAAGAAAGTCACACAGAAGTGAAGGAAATTTTGCCTTGACAGCACATGATTCTACTGAACCTTCCACATACAAAGAAGCAATAAAACATAAAGAATGGCAACAGGCTATGATTGAAGAATATCAAGTAGTAATTGATAACAACACTTGGAAACTTGTTGATTGTCCTCAAAATGTTAAACCCATACGATGCAAATGGGTTTACAGAATTAAGTACAACCAAAAGGGCGAACTTGAAAAGTATAAAGCAAGACTCGTCGCTAAAGGTTTTGCACAGCAGGAAGGCATTGATTATGAGGAAACGTTTGCTCCTACAGTTAAATGGAACACCATCCGATTAACGCTTGCATTGGCCGCTAATAAAGGATGGAAAGTTCATCATATGGATGTGAAAAGTGCTTTTCTCAACAGGGATTTACAGGAAGAAGTGTATATGACACAACCACCACGTTTTGAAATTGAAGGGCAAGAAAATAAAGTCTGCAAATTGATCAAGGCTTTATATGGGTTAAAACAAGCTCCTCGAGCTTGGTATGCAAAAATGGATGAATACCTTAGGAAAGTTGGTTTTCAACGAAGTGAATCTAATGATACTTTGTATGTGCGACAATACGGCAAATATCTAGTGATTCTTGTTATGTATGTAGATGACTTGATCATTACTAGAAACAATGATGATCATATTGCACAGGTGAAAAAGGAGTTACATGCAAGTTTTAACATGACAGATTTGGGATTACTTCACTATTATCTTGGAGTTGAAGTCTTTCAACGTCCACATCATATTTTCATTTCTCATAGTAAGTATGCAGCAGAGGTTGTTCAACGATTTGGAATGCAGGATTGCAAGCTCGTTCTTACCCCCATGGAGCAAAACTTGCAACTTTCAAAATTTGAAGGGGGGGAAAGGTGGGCAGTACTACTTACAGACACTTGATTGGCAGCTTGATTTATTTGACAAATACTCGCCTTAATCTATCTTATGCAGTCAATATTCTTTCACGTTTTATGCAAGAACCACGAGACAAACACTAGAATGCAACCAAAAGAGTTCTTTGATATATCCAAGGAACAAAAGATTTGTGGTCTTCTTTACACAAAGATAAAAAACTTTGTACTTGGTGGATATTCAGATGCCGAGTTTGCTAGAAGTATTGATGATCAAGCATCAAAATCAGTTTATTTAATGAACATGGGAGTCAGCAGCAGTATCTTGGAGTTGTGAGAAACAAGCTACAGTGACCACTTCTTCAGCAGAAGCAGAGTACATTTCAGCATGGGAAGCAGCATGTGAAATTGTTTGGTTGTGCAAAATTTTGCAGGACTTGGGCATTTCTCAGGCAGAAGCTATATCATTATTCATTGACAGCCAGTCAACCATCAAACTTGCCAAGAACCCAGTTTTTCATTCAAAGACAAAGCATGTGGACACCAAGTATCATCATATCAGATCTCTCATTGCCAAAGATGTCTTCAAGCCAGTTTATTGTCCTTCCGAAGATCAGATCTCCAACATTTTCACGAAACCGCTTAGCAAAATAAAATTTACTAAGTTCAGGGATGAACTTGGTATCTGCTATGCATCTTTGGATCATAGGGGGAACGTTAGATGATCCAAAAATAAAATATTATCATAGGTTATAAAGTTGGAATAAAATAATTATTAATTTAAGATATTAAATTAAAATTATTATTCTAGAATATTTAATTATTTAATGGAGACATTTAGAATTAGTATATTGTTGTAACAAGATATGAATCTCCAAATGTGTTGTATCTTAGGCTCTATTTTAGGAGATTTGTTCGCTAGTTGTTTTGAATAGCATTTATTGTAAGTGGACACTTGTTATTTAATAAGTGATCCATAATTAGAGGTAGTTAGGACATTGAGCTTATAAATAGCTCATTGTAAGAGTGTTTCATTGTTCGGGTGTAAACTCTTGCAAAATCAATATGTAATTTTTTTTTCTGATTAATAAAATTAAGTGTCTGAGGACACTTCTGCCATTACCAAATGATCTTCTCCTCCTCCTTTTATAGATTTGATGGATAGATCTCCAAGCCTCTGAAAGCATCTTATTTTATTATTTTATTGTCATTCTAGAAGCTCCTCCATTGACTTTATCTTAAGTGGACCCCTTTTTATTTTATTTTATTTTACTTAAGTCACTTTTGGCCCATTTCCTCTCATTAATTATTTTTCCTTAATTAATTAAAGTCATTTTTAACGAAGGAAAATGGTAAATCACCCACCATACTCTCTTCGGCCACTGGAAGTCACTTCTCAGCATCCCATCCTGTAGATCTTCTCATTCTGGTTCCAACAACCTATTACACTGAGGTGTTCCATCAATTAATTTCCCCGGAATGCCACCTTGAGGATAATTAATTAACTTATGCCAATAATAACCTCATTTTACGAGAATTATCAGAAAGTCACGGAACCAAAAACAAGATGTGCAGAACTGCTCCATGAAAACTCCTCAAAACTATCCCTGATGACATAAACCTGCTCCACTGACCTGGCCATCCCATGCCCTGGAAATCCACCCTGGCTATACTATGAAGAAGAATAAAAATGGGGACATTACAGAGTAATCAGCGGCCCAAATTAGATTCTAATCAATGGCTCAAATCATTTGGACTCTATCTTCGTCTTCTTCTAGAAGTTTCACCCACATTTAGCTTAATACCCTTTAATTATTTAAATTTCCTAAGTTTAGACTTAGACACCCACTAAACATAATTAATTATTTTAATAGAATTGTCTCCGGGTGGAATTTCCCAAAATGATTTATGGGTATTGTGGAATACATGTGTCCAAGCCTCCCTAAAAAATTTGAGGCTTAGAGTACATCCTATACTACCATAAATCAACACTCCCTCTTAGCGAGGAATGTCCTCTAGTAATGCATCATGCTGAAGCATCACCCTGAATCTGTAACATCTCCCTCTGCATTGCTGATGTCTGACATCACTGCCCACCAACTACTACGCAAATGTTACATCTGTACTGCTATTGACCCTGTCAACACTGCATCTATACTGCAACTCCCTCTCAAATTTTGGATTTGTGTTGTTGCTGGCCCTGCCACTGCCAACACTACGTCTGCAATAGAAAAGCATCCAAAATTACTAAACAAGGGTTCAGTATAATGCATCTGTTGCTGGAGTTCTGACTGCTATTAGTCTCTGTGCTAACCCTCTGAAGCCTCTGCGTAGCTGCTGACTCAACATTGTCCCAACTGCACTACTGCCAACTTTTCTTTGCGTTGCTTAGTCTCTGGCGCTCCTAGCCACTACAACTGCCACTCCTGCACTACTCTGCACCAACTAACACTAGAGGTGGACTCCTCAAGGATCCGAGAGGTGGACTCCTCAAGGATCCTACCCATCTACAATTCTTTCGAACAACACTTCTAGATCACCCCTCCTCCCTCCTGGAGGTATCAGGGGGGTCATGGAAAACTCCTCCTCCTTGATCTTCGTGGATGCAGTTTTCAGATCATGCTTCTCGTCCTTGTCCTTCTTCTTGAGAGGACATTATGTAGCGCAGTGACCAAATTCAGCACACCGAAAGCATTTGATCTTTGAGATGTCATTCTTCCACCTCTGTTGCTCCTACTACCCCTTAGATGCGACGGTTGCATTATCTTCCTTCTCCTTGGGCTTCATCCCACTGCTACTGTTGATGTCAAGTTTGCACTTGACCAAATCTTTCGTCATCTCTTCATGTAGAAGAGCGACCCACATCCCTTCCCAATCTAGCAATTTCTCTCTACCCAAGATGCTCTGGACAAAGACTTGCCATTCTTCTGAAACTAAATTTAGTGGCAGCCTTACCATCTCGGTAGGCTGAGGTGTTGACCCTACAGCGGCCAACGAGTCTCGGACTACTTGAAGCTTCATCAGGAACGGATCAATGTGCTCTCCCTTTTGCATTTGTCTGGATCTCATCTTCTGCTCCAAGTACATCTTTCATTGCTCGGAAGATCCTTCATATAGCGTGGTCAATGCTTCCCACAAATGTCGGACGGTATCCTTGCCTGCAATGTGACACACTACGTGATCCCTCACTTCGTCGAGGATCATTCATTTTCCCTTTGCCATCTCCGCCTTGTACTTCTTGAGCGGCTCTAGATCTGCGGGCTCAACTACCACACTGTCGACATAGGTCTTCAGATTGTGCTCATTCAAAAGGCATGAGATCCTTGCCTTCCAGATCACATAGTTGGATGCACCATCCAGTCGATCCTGATCTCGCAACCCATTAGCTGCCATCTTTACCAACGAAAATGTCGAACTGCCTCCTCTCTCTCCTTTGTGCTTCTGTCAGGCTAGCCTACGCACTCCCTGCTGGAGTTAGTAGATTTGTTGCTCCCTGTTGCTGCTCATCGATTGACAATTCAGACTTCTTGGCTGGAAGTCCTCCGAGGAAGAACCCCCTCAACAGTCTCTTTCTCTCCCACTGACGGTATTCAGCCAGCAACTGCTACAAAATATTTGCGTCTCAGTTGAAGATTTGCCCTGTAAGGAAAACTACGTTGCCCACTTCTACCTCTAGAAAGGTTCGATCTAGAGATTGAATTTCTCTATTAACTCACTCAGAGAAATTGAATTCTCCTTAAATCTTCGACCTCCTTGGCCCACGAATTGTGTTGCCTCTGGGGTTTCGAATTGTTGCCTCTGCAGTAATTTTGAACTCCTCTTCCTTTCTTCTTTTGAGCTCTTCTGCTCATGATTTGCGCTCTGATACCATGTGAAAAATCAGTTACTCGATTCCTACTGTAGAAAACTGATTATATTTCACCTACTTGTTAAACTAATTGAACAAGTTACTTGCAGTTTTCAACGACAAATAATGAAATACATACACTGCAACCTACACCAAAATAAAATTGTGGAAACCAAATACTGCAAAAGAGAGAAATAAACATCATACACATCTACACAGTGATTTTTGGACAAATGTCCCCAGAAAAACCCAGTGGGAAAACCGGTCCAACCGCTGAGGATTTGTATTATTAAGAAGTAGTAAATCTGAGTACAATTCGTTGGATGCCCAACTGGCTATCCGATACAGCGAGAAACTGGGCAAAACAAATGGTGAGATGATCTCACCTTATCACTGGAAGAACCAGCATTAATCTGCATTGGAATTGAGCCTCTGCAACCCTTCTGCGTCAACCTCAATGCAAAACTGCATCACCTCTGCTCGGACTGCGTTGCCCCTCCTTTTGATCCTTTGTTGGCTGGAACTTTCAACTCTTTGGCCTCCCAGTCTCACACCTCGGCTCCAACACTGGATTCTGGTTGTTCCTCAATAGAATTTCGACCTCCCTCTAAGGCTCTGCACTGCCACAGCGTAGCTCTGTGTGGCCATGCGTCAGCCTCTTTGGATGTCATTCTGCCCTCTCTACCTTGTACTCTCTAGCTCAGGAAAATCTTCCTCCAGGTATATCCCTACCCCTCACTACAAGAAATCACTTTGAACTTCCCTGCGGCAACTGCAACGCTGCTCTCTTTAGAAATTCAATCTCTAATCTTCATTCAATGTGTATTCCAAATGCACATCGATGTCCTTCTTATAATCCTCCAGTTGAGTAATCAACAACCCAGATTAGATTATAATCAAGGGCTCAAATCATTTGGACTCGATCTCCGTCTTCTTCTAAAAGTTTCACCCACAGTTAGATTAACACCCTTTAATTATTTTAATTTCCTAAGTTTAGACTTAGGCACCCATTAAAAATAATTAGTTATTTTAATAAAACTGTCTCCACGTGGAATTTCCCAAAATGATTTATGGGTATTGTGGAATACATGTGTCCAAGCCTCCCTACAAAATTTGTGGCTTAGAGCACATCCGATGCTACCAGAAATCAACATTTATGCTATCTAGCAGCCACACACTCACTAGTAAATACCTAAAGGTAATAAACAAGTATGAATTTTATCTCGAACTTCTTGGCAAACTCCTCCTGAGCTTTCGTCAACACAACTACAGCTAGTTGGCCCTTCCCCCTTTCTTCCTCTCTAAACACTGTGAAGCATAGTGTCCACTCTTATAACAAGTGAAGCACTTGACCTTAGTTAAGTCCTTCTTTGGCTATGAGGTTGACTTCTCATCCCTACTACTCGAACCTTCCTCTTCATCGCTCAACTAGCAAGAGCAAGGTTGTCATCATCCCAACTCTCTTGTTGTCCTCCAAACAAGGATTTCTCCCAAAGCTCCTTCTGGGTGAAGTCATTGCATAATCGGTTCCAATTTAGATGTTCTCTTACTAGAATGCCTATTACAAAGGGGGCCTAGGGTTTTGAGAACCCACTCAAGGTTGTCCTTACAAGCTCATCCTTTGGCAAGGCTACCCCAACAACTCCAACCTCATCTCAAAGTTTTTGAACCCTTGTGAGGCATAACGTCATGGTGTCTTAGTGTTCCTCAGTTTATTCAACAACATCATTTTCCAATTTTGATTGTCACTCTAATATAAGCTCATTAAAGCAGTCCACATCCCAAAGGCACTATTTTTCTTTGTTATGTGAGGTATTATGTGATCCTTCACACATCCATGATGATACATTTGGTCTTCACATCTTTCAACCCATGGGCTGCCAAGTTGTAGGGTTTGAAGGAGTTGTTATCTTGGTGGTTGCACAAACCCATAGGTAGGTCGCCTTGAGAACCAGCACTATCCTTTCCTTCAATGGGATGAAGTTGTAGGCCCCATCTAACCTATCCTCGAACCTCAAACCGATTGATGTCATTAGAAAATCATTGAAGACTTTTCTTACACCCTAATTGGTACATCCTCCCTCTCTCCCTCTGAGGGTGGACTCCACCAACCACACTGGAAACACTATGCAAACTATTGTTTATGGAGTTGTCTCACTACAACTCCTCTATAATTCTACTTGTCACTAACACTTTTGTTTTTGTGACTAATTTTGGCCCTAACACAAAATATCGTGTACAACTCCAACGCTTTCCAACCTCTATCTTATAGACAATACTCCTGTGGCATACCTGTGACACTACAGTTTGGCCAGGCATGCATTTCAGTCCTACGAAAACTTTCCTTGGCTTCTCGTGACTGCACTCAACTTACATACCCATCACCTCCTCACCGTGGGCTTAATTGTGACACTCATATGTCGGCTTACTCTCAACCTAAGTTGCACGAAACGGGGAAACGGGGAAGCGAAACGAAACGCGGAAGCGAAACAAAACGCGACCTCCCCAAATTTCGGAAACGGGGAAACGCGAATATATATAATAATAATATATATATATTATATATATATATATATAAAACATTTAAAAATTATAATAATATTGTGCAATCATAATGATGAGAGAATGAGAGGCACTGCTATTTTATAACTTTAGAATGGTTTCTAGAAGTTGATTAGAAACCCTAAAAAAAAAAAAAAAAAAACAAGTGTTATTTTGTGGGAAACGAGGCCCGTACGGCGTGGAAACGCTTTCCGTCCGTGAAGGTGTGGAAACGCCTGGAAACGTGTGGAAACGCGCCCGTACGGACGGAAACGCGTTTCCACGCCGTACGGTACGCGGAAACGCGTTTCCGTTTCGTTTCCGTACGGAAACGGACCCTAGACCCACGTTTCCTGCAACTTAGCTCTCAACTCGTGTCTCCTCTGCACATCATGCAAACCTTGTCCCCCACATCTACCTGATGCAGTTATGCGCTCTCAACATGCTCTTCTTACGGTGGCATCTTCAGAAGAGCTAGCAATTGGCTGCCATGTTGTGTTGCTACGACAAGCTAGTTCTTGCCTGTGCTGAGATTGACACACACTGTAATTTTCCTAATGGAATTATGCAATGAATAACTGAAGCATGAACTAGAAAACGACCAAAAATATTTACACACAAGGCACCAAAACACCCAATACAGGTTTTAGAACAATAGTTGAGCCATTTTATTAAAATATGGAATAAATGGGAGTACAATAACAAGGAACAAGTTCATCTGGGCTTGCATAAGCAAGTTAAAGCAAACCCAAGGTGAGAAAGATGCCCCAATGAGTAGAAACTTTGACCCCCAAACTACATGTGTTGCCCAGAAATTGTGCCACTGCTACTATCTAAAAACGGTTTGAATCCCTTGCTTGAATGCCTGGATTGGCCTGAAATTTTGTTGTAACTTCCTCTTAATTTTTCCCACAAGACCCAGAAAGGAATTGGTCCCAATACTTCACAACAGAAAACCCACAAAATGGAGCAAATTACCAACAATTGTTGGTTACAAAGAGACACTTGTTTGAGCCTGCTAGAATGCTCAGAAAATTCAGCCAAATTAATCTTGGCTTCTCCTCAACAAACCCAAAAAACCCAGAAAGGGTTGGGCCTAATTCCAAACTTCCAAAATCACCCCCAATTTGTGTGAGCGCCATCTACAACTAGGTAATTCATATTTCCTAAAGAAAAGTTGCCAAAGTCCTCCAAAATTAGCTAAGAATACCTCCAAGAATTATCCTTATGCCCCCTTTTAAATCTTCAGCGCCAACTCCGGTTCAAGCCCCCACAACCAACATGCCCCTCTAATGACTGCACAAGCTCGACCAAATCACTTCTACGCTGGCCCAGGAAGAAGAATTTCAGCCTGTATGTAATCCACTCATCCACCCCTTCAAACCATTGCAAAATCGTTGCTAGGTGCCAACAGAATATGCCTCTAATTTCCCAGAACCCGCATTGTCATGAAGCTCACTCCCTACAAGACTGTGTGGTCCCTTACTACGCCCAGCCTACTCCTTAATAGCTGGAATTTCCCTGTGAAATCCCTCCGAAACAGCTCCAAGAATGTAGCAAAGCTCCCCTAGGGTGCCACTCGAAGTCCACCTAAGTAGGAGTTGAGATCTCCCCTCGAAAACCTCGTGTGGTAATAAACAACACTCTGTTGACCCAGCTAAACAACTTGAGCAAACAACGGTTCAAATATCAAATGAACAAAAGATCCCAATTGTTGCCCTCACCCTTCTATTTATAATTGTTGCCTTACCTTTCCTTGTGGGTCCCTCCTCCAAATATTTCAACCTCCCTCCACAAGATCGATTTTCCTCCAAGGGGTGCGTATTCCTTGAGGGGTGGCCCCCACATTCCACCAACTCCACAATTTTTCCCCTTTTTTCTAAAATGGGGCCTTCTATTTACCCAAAAGTTAAATAATCATTTGATTTCTCCATTCTCCTCAGTTGTGGGCCAAAATATCCCCCCAATTACCAAAATTACAAAACCAAAAATTTTTCTTAAAAGATTAATTAATTTGGGGACATTACATACACTATACATTTTCCCTAACCTGTTGGCAGCTCAACTCTCGTGTGATGTTGCTATTTGACACCACGACCTGCTCCCACGTCAGTTTGTCTATTGGCAGATCCAGTAGTCACGCCAACCAATCCTTGTTATTGCCTTGCCTTTGCTTGCTCTATCGACTTGGCCAATCGGTTGTGTCCCATGCACATCCACAGCCCATATAGAACACTAGTCTATCTATTGTTCTGTAGCCGACAAGTCTCTACTACCTTTATCTCTTAAGCACTCTACATCCTCATCGACTCCTTTGCTTGCATATTATGTTGTGTGTGTCTTCTTCCACGGGTTCTTAGCCCCCCTTCAACCAACGGTGATTCCCTTCGACTATTGACATCTCTTGGAAACCTATGACCAACCTTGCTCACATCCAACGTACGACAACTCTCTTCCGCAAACACTTGTGACCCTTGCTAGCCTGCTAGCCCTGGCAGTAGGTCAAACAGCCACAGGTTGTCGACCATTGCGGTTGGCTGCCTGCCGCCCAGCGACCTCCATTTCTTGTTTTCATTTAAATGTCCCTTTAAAAAAAATTCAACCCCCACAACAAAAAAAAATATATATATATAAATATATCATTTTAACTCCCCCACAAAAAAAAAAAAAAAATTATCATTTTAATTCAACCAAAAAAAAACAAACTTCCTCAAAAACAATTCACTTCAAGGCACTATACAACAGATTTACTTCGGCCTCCTCCAAAAGAAATTCCGCTCATATGATCGTGGCCAAACCTAGCCCCAGTGATCTAATGCAAACCTGACACGTGATTTTGAAATCCGTTTTCCTCAAATTTTCTACTCTAATACTAGGTTAGATTTCTACAAACCTAGCACCCGACAATTAAATTCCTAGCAAAAAAATTGATCTACTGATTTAAATGCATAGCTAGGTTCCTAATACAATAAAAATATAAATAAATAATAAATAAATCAACGGAAAGCAAACAGTACCAATCTCAATCACGAAAATGTCAAACAGATTCTTCCCAATCCAAATTCTTCATTAAGCTCTAAACTTACTTGGGCTCTCTTCTTGGGAATATGACCCAACCAACGAATTACATACAACACTGGATCTGATCCAGCAAATCAACCCTCCTGGCTGATCTAGATCCCTTTGCTACCCTTTCCTTGGGCCCAACACACTTACTAAAAAGCCTCTCTCAATCTTGTGTTGTTGTATTGTGTCTTTTTCTTCTCCCTAACCTTGCTTTTATAATGTTACATTGAGTTAAATCCCTAACCCTAATCACCAAAGTGATTGGTGACAAAGATTAGATCACGCCTCACTTGAGATCAAGGGCTGAGAAAAACATAATCAGTAAAGTAATTTACTTTACTTTTCTTAAGTTTACTTTAGCTCAATAAGCCAACATAAAAATTATGTGCTTTTCCTAAGTCTAACTTAGGCTAAGTTACAATAGTCGCTTGTTCACACTAGAGCAAGTGTTCTAATGGGATCTTTAGTGACTTCTGCAAACCTAGACACTTAGGCCTATGCAAAAGTACCTTCCCAAGCTACAAACATCAACATGTTAGGTCCCCCATCTTCATCCTTCTACAATCTTTCTTTTTCATGTATGATCAATTTTACAATTTCTTCAAATGATGGTATTTCTTGGAATGTTCTGCCACTGAACATCTCTCTGGAATCTTTGAATTTGACAACTTTTATGTCAACAATACTCTTAGTTCATTTGGCATTTCATATGAACATCTTAACTTACACCAACCTTTAATAACCATTAGGAGAATTTTGAGATCTAAAATGGGACTCCTAAGAAAAATGTACAACCAAAATAAACTTTATAAGAACCAATAGGATCCAAGATGATGATGTCAACCATGGTGGATGATTCACCATTTTTGAAATAAAAGAGTACAAATATTAAAAAATAATAAATCTACTTTTTCAACTTGTATTTTCAACTTATCTCCCTAAGGTTTTACTCAAATTTAGAGTGGAAGTACTCTTTGGATGCCAAATTTAATTCATCTAAATGTGATTGCAATCACTTTTTTCATGTATTTCTCATTTTTCGTGTAGTAGGGTCCATCAAAAGTATGCAACATGGGTACTCATTGGATGAGGAATTAAATTCTGCATCCAATGAATACTCCCGCTCGAAATTTGAGTAATACCTTAAGGAGATCAGTTGAAAATACAAGTTGAAAAAATCATTTTTTCTTTTTACCCTCTAAAATTTGATGATGTGTTCTAATATTATTTTATTATGTCCAATATTATTTTATAATTTCCTTAGGGGGGCCATTTTAAACCTCAAAATTCCCCCGATGAGAATTTATTCCCCTCTAATATATGGAAGGATAGCATCCTCAACCTAAAAAGTTGAGTATGAGGCCATTCTTGTTTCCTTCTTGTATACATTCATCACAGGCTCCAATTTTGGTGTTTTCCCTGTCAAAATGTCCCAAAGATCACTATAGGACGAATTCCTCTTGTTCTTTTGTTCCAAGAAATCGCATTCTTCACATTCAATTTATGTGAGGCTAGCATGACAAGGCTCTAAATGCTTGTCGTGACTAGTTATTTCTCCAAGAAAAAGCCTCGTATCTGTATTCAATTTCTTATTACTCGAAAGGAAACTGAGCACACAGATGTATGCGTCCTTGTTTCTCCAAATTTTAAGTTTGCTTATTCCTCCAAGAAAACAAAATTTGCAGGTATTCAATTTATTTGATTATCTTTCCTTCAAATTATCAGAAGAGATTATTGATGTAACTAGATGACAAACATCATGTCCTCTGTTCCAACAAATTGTGTTTGACAGATTGATGGAATTTAAAATATTGTCGTCTGTTGTGTATAAATTTATTTCCATCTTATGTCTCTGTTGTCTAAAATGTTTGTTGCTGCAATCCAGATGCTATGATACTGTGATTATAAATATACTGCTGCAGGTATGTTGTCATTGGCTCTGGTAATCTGCACGGCAAATAAATATTATTAGTTTGTTATTTATGCTGCTATTTGCTAATATGTATGATGCTATTGTATTGTTGAGAATCAAGACATCGACAGGCAACTCAAATTCCATTATGTAAAACATATATTCCAAAATAATAGATGTCGTTGTTTAAATACTTGTGTTGCCAGTCGAATCTCACAAGACATTGGTCGTTCAGGTGCATAAAATAATTGCTATTAGTTGAATCTCAGGGTGTTAGTTTTTGTAGTATCAGATGTGCTCTAGCCACAAAATTTTGTGGAGAGGCTAGAATACATGAGATCTGCAAAACCCACAAATCATTTTTAGAAATTTCGACTAGAAGTGTCCCAATTAGATTATTAACCGATTTTTAAATATTTGTAAGTCTAAACTTAGGGAATATGGTTAATTAATCAGTATTAATTGAGACAAAGTGTGAATGTTCTAGAAGTTCACACGGATCGACTTCAAGATAATCCTAGCCATCAATTAAGATCTAATCTTGGTCGTTGAAGTCTCAACAAAGAATTATAAGAAGAATTCGATGGCGCTTGGAGAAATAACTTGGAGAGTTCGATTTCATGACCAGATCGATTTCCAGAATAGTAGCAGTCAGTTGCCGAACAGAGAGCCTATGAGATCGAAGCAGTGAGAGAGGGGTAGCGAAAGTAGAACCAAAGAAAGGATTCCAGTTCTAGTGAGTGCATTTGCAGAGAGGCAAGTGAGCCACAGTGAGGCTGACGCAGAGCAACATAGTAGCCTCTAGAGGCAATTTTGAAACAGCTGGGGAAAATCAAGTTTTAGTGCCAAAAGTTGGGCAGAGGTTCTAAAGGCCAGGAGAGACATTTTCCTAAACAGCGGCAGACCAAATGACTTCAGGAGAAGTTGGTTCAATCTGAGTGCAGAAGTGACTACGCTAGGGTAACGTAGTAGCTACGCAGAGCCAGTTTGGACGGCTCAATTTGAGCTGAGGTCAGAGCTCGGATTTGCCTATGGAGTGCAGAAATTCCTCACTAGATTTTTCTTGCTAGTTTTTCTCTATAGGATTGCTAGTTTCGGCATCCAGTTGTACTCAGATTATTTCACTACTGCATAATAATAAAACCCTCAGCTGCTACACCAATTTTCCCAAGTTGGGTTTTTCCGGGGATGTTTGTCCAGAAAGAATGATGTATTTGTGTGTGTTTATTTCTCTCCTATGCAGTATTTAGTTTCCACAGTATTTATTTTGTGTAGGTTGCAGTGTATGAATTTCGATATTTGTTGAAGAAAACTACAAGTAATTTGTTTAAAGTAATTTAACAAATAGGAGAAATATCATTAGCATGCTGCAATAGGAATCAGGTCACTGATTCTTCACACAAGGGTCCCTCGTCTTCTGAATATCTGAAGCTCAATATAATTTGCCTCTTTGCTCATCGGTCAAATATATCTATAATATTTTCCTGGTCGATATCATATGTTGCAACCGATTAGTATCTTCTACCACCTAGTAGTTGTTGTCTAGTCGAAGTATGCATGTTGCTGTCATGAGAATTTCACTGCTAATTCGTCTATGGCCATTCAGTTTCATATTGTCGTTGCCTCCCATGTTTGCATATTTACATGTTGTAAGTTCTAGAAAGAAAGAAAGAAAGAAAACTATTTTAGCGTCCGCGAGGTAAATATAGCCTATGGGGCAGATTTCTTCTTCATCTAGTTGATGTATTCCTTCTTCATCTAGTTGATGTATTCGGCCCTTTTCCTGTGAAACCTCACAATAAATGCCCCTAGCTTGTCGATAAACCCCTCGCTAAATAGATTATACCAAGAGCTAGCTGCCAGAATATCTGCATAACTCTCCTTATTGTCTTTTAAGGCCTCGCATTCTAAAATGAAATGTTTTTTTGTTTCCACTTTTCTGGAAGAACAAAAAATACATACTCTTTCCTCCCACCCTTCTTTTGGACTTTTCCAGCGCCCTATTTCACAACGGAGTTGATGAAAATTACTCCTTAATTGAGCAATAAGAATTTTGGCTCTCCAAAAAATATTGGCCTCTATGTACGCTTTTTGTCGATGATTATGAGTGTGATTAAACACTTCAATATAGTATTTTTCTTTCTCCCTAGCTCCTTATCCGAAGTACACTTGTGGAACTTCTCCATAACAAAAGCTTTTATCTCTTTACTGTTTATGGGACATGTGTTCAAGCAAATAACCCATTTACTAATCCATTTGTTATTTTGTTGCATCCAAGTCTTTTCTCGTTTGCACAATATGTCATTAAAGGCAACCTCAAGCCATCTGCCCTCTTCCATTTGCTCAATTTTTTTTAAATACCTTGTGACTCGCACGATAACAATTGCTTCAATAGGATCAGCTCCTATTTCACTTAACAAAATAGCACAAGGAACTGCACTTTTAAGTTTGAATTTGTTTGTAATCAAACGCTTCTGAATTTTCTCAATTTGTTTCCACTGCATGTCGGATGTATCGTTGGCCCATAGTTCACAACCATAGAGAATCACCAAAATCACTAGAAGCCCAAAAAGAGTTTGAGTAGTTTCCGAGTCCATAACTCTGCCTCTCTACACCTATTTTGAAAAGCATAAAAAGATTTCCAACCTCCCAAAGTTGTTTTTTTCCACAACCATCCCAGCTTAGATTTATGTTGAAACCAATTCCGAGGTAATTGTAATCCTCAACTTCTTCTAAAATGTTGCCTTCAAAGTAGAACTTGTGTTGGTTATGTTTTCTTTTTTTAGAGAAAACCACTACTTTCGTTTTGCTAATATTGACTTGCATCCCCACCCTTCTAAAAAAATGCTCAAGGGATAGTAAGTGCTCTTGCAAACCAAGAGCGGATTTAGCAATCAGAATAAGGTCATTTGCATACAAAAGAAGCCTTATAACAAACTTGCCCAAATAGATACCATCACCCCCTTGCGAATTCAACCACTCCTCAAGCTTGTCGAGACTCGATATATAAACCCAAAAGG
The DNA here is from genome assembly GCA_000404065.3 of Pinus taeda. Taxonomy (NCBI): domain Eukaryota; kingdom Viridiplantae; phylum Streptophyta; class Pinopsida; order Pinales; family Pinaceae; genus Pinus; species Pinus taeda. The sequence continues at coordinate 47,184 of APFE030314733.1, forward strand.
GTAGGAGATAGTGGGCAACCTTGGTTGACACTGATATCGCTTCTAAAACTTTCAGAAATGTCTGCTAAAGTTCCAATTTTGACTTTCACCTCTTCATATAGCCTATGCACAACTACTCCCAAATGTTTAAGAACCCCAAGTTACTCCATTCTGTGCCAAAGCTTATCTCTAGGAACCATGTCAAACGTTTTTTCTGAAATCAACAAAGCAACAAAAGACTTCTTCCTTTTTCTCACAAACCTTTTCAATGATGTGCCTTAAAGTTATACAATGATCAACTGTGGAATGTTTAAGTCTAAAACCTGCTTGTTGTTTAGCACACTTGTCTCTTTCTTCTGCCCACTCGCTGATTTTATTTTGTAGCATGCTTCCAAATAACTTTGCAAACAAGAGTTTATCATTATGGTCCTATAATTGGAGGGATATTGGCGTCACTACTCTTGAAAAGAGGTATTGCCAGACTAGTTGTCCAATCCGTGGGGAAACCCTATTGTATGATGTTGTTGAAATTTTTTGTAATGTGAGGTGCAAGAATCTTTGAGCCCCACTTTTGATACTCTGCTTGGAGTTCAACTCAATCCTTTTCTTTTCCAACACCCAACTTCTTGATACCCATCTCTACCTCTTGCACTGTGAAGGGTTAAGTATCAGTGTTGACCAAGGGGGGAGGGTCAACCTTGTGATCCTGCTCATAGAGTTGTCTTGCATAGTCAACCCATTTAGAAGTTGTAATACTATTTTCAATTTGCGTCTTTCTCAATTGGAGCTCCTTCCAAAATAATTTGGGATTATTTTTCCCAAGGAAGATTAGTTCTTCCCTCCTTGAAACAATGAAATCAACCTTTTTCTTTCTAAATATCTACTTGTAAGCTTTGATCTTTATGTTATCCTTGTTTGACTCTTTCCACATTCTCCTTGCCTTTTCGCATTCCTCATCAAACCAAGCATTAACCGGAAAGCAATTTGTTTCAACCTTCTTAATTTTTTATCTTTTGCACTAATCCAGATCGGATCATTATATTATTTGTCATCGATCTCGATGCATATGGAGTGGGAAAAGTGGAGGAATCCGCTCATGGGATCGTTTTTACTAGCGGGACCCAGTTTGGCAAAACGAGGTCTGAAACGTTATGGGAACGTTTTGAGGCTTCAAATGACATTTTTTGAAGGTAAAAGTTTGCCCCTTAACAGCGCACCCTTTCATGCTATTCTACACACAGAGAGATTTCCAACGACACAAGAATTGCGTCAATCGGAGAGTCTGCATGCAAAATTTATGCCACTAAGAAGTTGACCCCCCTGTTTTCACACTGATAATTCGGGAGGATGTCGCGTCAACCCCCATTATTCATGGAAAAGGGGCTAGCCACGTGTTTGTGATGTAAAAGACTCTAGAAGAGTTTATTTTGTAACTCTAGTTAAGAGTTGTAGTCAAACTTAACCAGGCCACTAGGAGGAAGAAGCATTACATTCTTTCAAAAGCATTTTGTTCCATATTTGAGCAAAGATAGCCAAGAGAGATACGAGGTAGAGCACACAGAGAGGATTTGTGCATTGTAGCCGCCCATGGGCCACAGACATTACTTCTTTGTACCTGCACCACCATCTGCGTGAACAAGTGATGTTGTTCAGAGATGGTTCCTAGAGAGAATCGGCCTCACCTTACAGTTGGGTTTTCTCTCAAAAGGGTTTCTTAAAGAGCATTTTATCTTGTCTCTTATGTGTGTGTGAGCTTGATTTTTCATTCTTTACTTTTATGTTTGATTTACTTTTACATGCATGCACTAATTACAATAAATCTACAAATCTTGAAATTAAATAAAATTGTAATAGTGTAGAATCTAAGAATTTTAATTATAATATTATCATTTCTGTTGTAACGAATTGTCCAATAGAATATCCATGACAGTTTACGGATCATTTGGTATCAGAGCAGGTTTCTTTGGGTATTTTGTGGAGATTGTAGGGATCTAGGTCGGCGGGATCAAAAATCATAAAAACCCTAATCATGGGCGACAAATCTGTAAATGAACCTCGTGAATCTGTAAACGAACCTCGTGAATTCGTAAACGAACCTCATGGCGGCCTTAAGCAATAAGTTGGGAATATTTGGAGATGAGGGGGATTCGAATGCAGAGAAAAAATTAGAACAGGGAACAAAAGATTGGGGAGAAACAGTGAACCAGCCAAAGAAAGAGCCCAAAAAAGATCAACCCAATTCAAGTGTCGTGAATCAATCGCAGTACCTGTTTAAAGTGGAAGCAAAAATTCATATAAAGTCGTACCACAGCGAGATCGATGCTCTGAAGTTGAACCACTGATAGCAGTAACTAGAATTTTATTCCAGTGTCCATCAAATTGAGGAAGGGCAAAAGATCTCATTTGCGCAGCTGAAACTGGAGGGCCATGCACTGACTTGGTGGGAAAGCCACACAGAAAACCTGAGATTGGAGGGAGAACCTCCAGCGACTAAGTGGGAGGATTTCAAAACCCTCATTAAGTCAGAGTTTTATCCCATTGCATATGTGGAGGACCAGTGGATCCGATGGCACACTGGCACTACTTCAGGCAAAAGTCGAGCCAAAGCGTGCAAGAGTACACCACAAAATTTAGAAAGATGGCTATAATGTTGGGTATCTCTCCAAAGAACCTAAATGTCCTCAAGTATTTGGGAGGTTTGCACCGCCATCTATGTGACCAAGTGGTGTTGTTCAAGCCCAAGTCGATGGACGAGGCTTGTGTACAGGCACAGTAGTTGGAGAACATGGGCTTGAAAAGGGCGCAATCAAGTGGATTGAAGCAAAATGAGCAACAAGAAGCTTCTAAGGAGGGGAAGAAGAAGCAAAAAGGGAGAAAAGATAAAAAGACGACAGCCACAGCACACCAATGCAAAGATCCTAGCAACCACTAAAACATCGATGGCCATACAAAAGAAAAGTGTTGGAAGTTGCATCCAGTTCTAAACCTGAAGAATGTTATGAACATAAATTATGTAAAAATAAATAAAAATAGATAATAAATAATAATCATAATAATGTAAATATAATAATAAATAATAAGTAAATTAACTAATAGTTAGTTAATAATGAAAAGGCGTGTCTTAGAGACATGCTTGTTTGTGAAAGGGTACTTACCTGCCTATATATACAGGACCCTCTTCATTTGTCGTCGAAGCGTTTCGCTATAAGAATTTGGAGTTTCTCCATTTCGCTATCAAGCATTTGGCCATTCAATAATAATAATAATAAAATTAATATATATATGGAGAGAAAATAAAAAGTCAAAAAACAAAGATTAAAAAGAAATAAATATAAGAACAACAAAATCAATTTAATTAAATATAAAAATATAAAATAGTACATAACCAAAGATTGAAAAAAGACTTCAAAAAAAAATATAGTTCGATGTAAGTTTTGAAGGAGAACATTCATATATATAAAAAGATTCTACATTATTGATCAAAAGTGCATGCTAAAGTTAAGAGGGAATCTTTCCAAATATATTTAAAATTATACGAAAGAGAAAAAAGAGTAAATAATATTATCTTGATTCTTCATTAAGTGGTTTACAAGCCCGTGGTTTTAGAAACCTATGGTAATTGTCCATGGTAATTTCCCATGGTATTTTAAAAGTAAAAGAAAAACAAAAGGAAAACAAAATCTCTTTATGTGAATGGTAAGTTTTACTTTTTACGTGGAGAACATTAACCGAGTCAAAAGTACATAAGTGAACATATATTTTATATTATACCCCAAAGACGTGAATAGCTATGTTTCACTAGGGTTGTAACTTCAAAAAAGAAAAAAATATATATTATAAATAAAAGATATATAAAGAGAAGTATTATATTATGAAGAGGTATTTAAAGAAAAGTTCAAGTCATAAAATTATTGAAAATATATATAAGTACAAAGCGGTTATTATTATAAAAGGTTACATACAGAAAAATATCAGTTAAGAGTTTACGTTAAAGTGAAGTTGAATTAAAGTTTAAAGAGTTATATGAAATTTATAAAATAAATACAAAGGACAATAAAATATTTAAAAGAAGCCAACTGAAACAATATTTAAATATTCATTTTAAAGTACAAAAGAAAAAAAGCAATAGTAGAAATATATAAAAAGAATACAAAGGACTAATGTTTTGTGAATATTTAAGGATAATAGGAAATTGGATTTAAAAGAGTTTTGACAAATATACTATATATATATATATTATATATATATATATTATATATATTAAAAAAGACATTTTTAAAGTGAGCTTGAAGTATAAAGAAATCCAAAGAACTTTAAATATATACCTAAACTCATCTCGAAAAAACAAAATGGGATCAATCATTGAAAAAAAATGATAGAGCTCAATTCTAAAATGACAAAGGAGGGAAGATTTTTCTACAATGGTCTTTCAGTTACAGAGTAATTACATTAAAAGGAAGTATCCAAGGAAGAGCAGTTAATGTCGCCATCAACTCAAGCAACGATAAAAATTATATCAACATCAACTTGGCAAATCATTTATTAATTCCAAAGCTAAGCATTGGTGTAAAGAAAAATATTTTTGACCAAAAAGAGTATTAAATTAGTGATCTGCAAGTGACAATAAGTCATTATGACTACATATCTCAGTTTCATGTTGTAAGGACAAATAAAAACACTGACATCATACTCGGTCAACCCTGGTTTAAGGATTTGGGTACATTCATGTTAAACATAAAGAAACAAGTTTTGACGTTTCCTTATAAAGGGAAGATGGTCATGTTTCGAGACATAACAAGTAAATCAAAATCAATTAAATCTTCATTAGAAGACCTTAAGGATATCTCAGACTTGATGTTTCAAGATAATGAAAAAACTATATCAAAGAAGCAAAAAGAGCTTGAAAAAGTCATCTACATCAAAGACAAGGAAATTTCGCGCCTTAGAGATCACCAAGAAAAGCTACTCGAACAAGTCAAGAAAGCTAAAGCATCAAAGAAGGAACTCAAGGAGCATTTATTAGAACAAGAAGAAGAAAATTTACGTTTAAAGAGCCTTAACCAAACATTAGTAGAACAAATCAAGTGTTTAAAAGATGAGAAGCGTGAAGGCCAAAATAAAGTTGACTCAAAGAATGAGGAATGCTTACGTCTCAAAAATCATAATCAAAATCTACTCAAACAAATTAAAAAACTTAAGGACGAAAAGAAATCATTGACGAATAAGTTCAAAGAACTTCTCGCAAAGGAAGCATCAAAATCTCCAAATGTAGCAGTGCAAGTTGAAGAAACAAACATTGATTCCACTAATCTCATAGTTCAGGCAAATCCAAACCCGATTGAAGTAAAAACGCACTCAGAGGTTGTTGTTCAAACAGAGGACACCCCAAATAAGGATTCAGTAGTTAAGTCAACAACAACAATGCTTGATGGAAATCAAGAAACTGCCATAAAAACGTTTAAGGAAGTTCAAACAAGAAAAATTCATTAACTACATCTGAATCACAAGAGGTAGACACCTTAATCAATCTACAAATCTATATTGAAGTGAGCTCAATCCAGTCATATGATAACTATTCACCAAACATCTCCAAGGATCAGAAGATTCCCCAAAAGATTAATCTAGGAAGGTCCGATCCATTTTCAGTACAACAATTTTGTTTAGCGCTCAGAACATCATATCGTCTTGTATCAACAAAGATAAAAGCTCAGAAACAAGAAGATATTCCGAACGACAAAAAAGATCTGATCCTTCATCAGTAAGCTTTGAGGACAAAGCTTTTTGAAGGAAAAGGCAATGTTATGAACATAAATTATGTAAAAATAAATAAAAATAGATAATAATAATATCATACAATATAAATATAATAATAAATAATAAGTAAATTAACTAATGATTAGTTAGTTAATAATGAAAAGGCATGTCTTAGAGACATGCCTGTTTGTGAAAGGGTACTTACATGGCTATATATACAAGACCCTCATACTCATTTGTAATCATCCTACATTCATTATTTTATACAATATACAATTTACAATTAATACCTACGACGGATGTCTTTGTTTACGAAGTATTTTAAATATTTTCGCTGCATATACGACTTTTGGTCGTTACATTGGTATCAGAGGTGTTCGATCCTCTGATTGTTCAACCGCTGCACAGAGCCATGCTCTTTGATCCAGGTCTTTGACCGTCAAATTCATCAACATTTTTGTTGTTGAAGCATTTCGCTACAAGAATTTGGAGTTTCTCCATTTCGCTATCAAGCATTTGTCCATTCAATAATAATAATAATAATAAATTTATATATATATATATATGGAGGGAAAATAAAAAGTCAAAAAAAAAATCAATAAAATCAATTCATAAATATTAAATAATAAATAAGTACATATGAAGATTTAAAAAAAGACTTAAAAAAAAAAAAATATATATATATATAATATATATATATATAGTTCGATCTAAGTTTTGAAGGAGAACATTCATATATAAAAAAATTCTCCATTATTGATAAAAAGTGCATGATAAAGTTAAGAGGGAACCTTTCCAAATATATCTAAAATTATATGTAAGAGAAAGAAGAGTAAATAATATCATCTTGATTCTTCATTAAGTGTTATACAAGCCCGTGGTTTTAGAAACCCATGGTAATTTCCCATGGTATTTTAAAAGTAAAAGAAAAACAAAAGGAATACAAAATCTCTTTATGTGAATGGTAAGTTTTACTTTTTACGTGGAGAACATTAACCGAGTCAAAAGTACATAAGTGAACATATATTTTATATTATACCTCAAAGACATCAATAGCCATGTTTCACTAGGGTTGTAACTTTTCAAAAA
>APFE030314733.1:60525-90998 GCA_000404065.3 Pinus taeda
TATAGAAAAGAAAAGTACATATAAAGATTTTAAAAAATAAATAAATAAATAAAAATATAGTCCAATGTAAATTTTGAAGGAGAACATTCATATATATAAAAAGATTCTACATTATTGATAAAAAGTGCATGATAAAGTTACGAGTGAATCTTTCCAAATATATTTAAAAATATACATAAGAGAAGGAAGAGTAAATAATATTATCTTGATTCTTCATTAAATGGTTTACAAGTCCGTGGTTTTAGAAACCCATGGTAATTGTCCATGGTATTTTAAAAGTAAAAGAAAAACAAAAGGAATACAAAATCTCTTTATGTGAATGGTAAGTTTTACTTTTTACGTGGAGAACATTAACCGAGGTTTTAGAAACCCATGGTAATTCAAGCAACAAAGTTGAAAGTAGCTTGGACGTGGATGAGAAGATCGTTTGTACATCAGTACAGAAGGAGGTGAACCTGAGTAGCCTTCAGCAACGAGAAGATAAAGAAATGACCAAACTCTTCCATGTAAATATACGGGTCAAGAAGACGAAGATTGATGCTCTCTTTGACTCAGGATCATAGGCGCATGTCATTGCAGCAGATCTGGTCAAGAAGTTGGGGTTGAAAGTTCGTGATCATCCAAACCCATATCCACTGGGATGGGTACATAAGGATGCATAGCTGAAGGTAACAAAAGAGTGCAAAATTAGATCTGCTATCAGTGTTGATTTTATTGATGAAGTAGATCTGGATGTGGTTCCCCTTGATGTGTGTGGAGTCATGTTTGCGAGTCCATACATGTACATGCATGATGCAATATTCATGAGGAGAGCTAACCAGTATCGGCTCATCAAGGATGGAAAATCGTTCATCATCAACGCGCACAAAGACAAGTCGAAAATGTCAACCAAGCCAAGAAATTGATCAGTTCCACCAAGACATATATTTTATTGGTTTTAAGATAAAGTCAATTTGTAGAGGAGTCAATAAGAGGCAAGGCATCCCTAGAGGGGTGTACTAAGAAACAAAAACAGCAATTGGAGGAGTTGTTACAGGCGTACAAGGATGTGTTCCTAGAGCCTAAATGGTTACCCCCTAAGAGAGAAGTGGGGCACGAGATCCAACGATTACCAAACTCCCCGTTGCCAAATATTGGGTTGTACAGGCAGTATGTTATAGAATTAAGTGAGGTGAAGAAACAGTTGTAGCAGTTGTTGGAACAAGGTGTCATTCGACCAAGTACATCACCATGTGGGTCACCCATCATCATTGTGCCAAAGAAGGATGGGACTTGGCAGATGTGTATAGAATTTAGATTACAAGGCGTTGAATAAAATCACGCTCAAGAACAAATACCCCCTACCCAGGATAGATGATCTGCTAGATTAGTTGCAGCAAGCCAAGTATTTCACCAAGCTGGAATTGAAGTCTAGATATCACCAGGTTCGAGTCAATGAAGAAGATACATGGAAGACCGCCTTCAAAACCAGGCAAGGTTTGTATGAGTGGTTAGTTATGCCATTTGGCCTATGTAATGCACCAGCTACATTTATGAGATTAATGAATGATTTATTACGCCCTTTTATAAATTCATTTGTTATTGTCTATTTGGATGATATAGTGCTACCTAGGAGGAGCATATTTCACATTTGACGTAGGTGCTGGAAATATTGAAGAAGCACCAGCTGGTAGCAAATCTCAAGAAGTGTGAGTTTGCACAGCAGTCCTTGGTGTATTTGGGACATGTGATTGGTGGAGGAGAATTGAAGATAGATCCTTCCAAGATGGAGGCCATCATGAAATGGTCGGTGCCTACTAATGTTACTAGGGTTAGGAGTTTCATTGGAGCAACACAATACCTGAGGAAATTCATAGCCTCGTTTTCAGCGATAGCAGCACCACTCCACACCATAACAGCAAGTGGCAAGAGTTTCCAATGGGGAAAAGGTTAGCAAAAGGCTTTCAATGAGTTAAAGAAGAAGATCATTGAAGCACCAATTCTAGCATTACAAAACTTCCAACGTCCCTTTGAAGTGGAGACAGATGCGAGTGGGTATGTTATGGGAGTTGTCTTGATACAAGGAAGAAGGCCCATTTGCTATCATTCTAAAGTTTTTCATGGGGTAGTTCTTAACTACCCTACCTACAACAAGGAGCTATATGCCATGGTGCAAGTTGTGAAGAAGTGGAAGCACTATCCGATGGGAAATGAGACGATAATTCACACAAATCACCAATCGTTACAGTACTTGCAGGCCCAGAGTAAGCTACAACAAACCAAGCATTACAAATGTTTGGGGATTTTTACAACAGTTTCATTTGGTGATCAAGTATAAGAAGGATAGCACAAACAAGTTGGTCGATATGCTTTCAAGGCCACCCACATCAAACATTACAATGTTGGGGAATCTTATGCACATGGAGCCATTCTCCCATGATGCATACATAGAGGCATATTCAGAAGATGAGGACTTCAAGGAGGTGTATCAACAGTTGCAGAGTCAAAGTCATGTGCACGATGGTGACAACACTGTTGACTACCATCTCCAAGATGGATTACTCTACAGGCTGGATAAGCTATGTTTTCCTAAAGGTGAGTGTTTACAGCTGATTAGAGAGGCTCACACCTCCAAGGTTGCAGGGCACTTTGGTGTAGGGAAGACTGTTGCTAACTTGCAAAGGTATGTGTATTGGCCCAAGATTCAAGAGCAGGTACCTAGGTTCATAAGAGGATCCATGTTTTGTTGCACCAGAAAGCCTAGCAATAGGAAACAAGGCATGTATCATCCCTTACCTGTACCTACTCATCGTTGGGAAAGCATTTCCATGGACTTTGTGGGAGGTTTACTGAAAACCAAGAAGGGACATGACTACCTATTCGTGGTAGTTGACAAGTTCAGCAAGATGTGTGTTTTGATGCCATGTAAAAAGACCATAAACGGGAAAGAAGCAACAAACTTGTTCTTTGGACAAGTTTGGGTGCACTTTGTGATACCAAGGAGCATCATTTTAGACACGAATACAAGATTTCTCTAGGCATTTTGGACGACATTGTGGGGGAATATGGACACAAAGTTGAAGAGATCTATAGCATTCCATCCACAGACAGATGGGCAGACAGAAGTAGTCAACAGGACTTTGATACAGCTTCTGAGGGGATACAACCAGAAGCATCTGAAGACCTAGGATGAAAATCTGGTATATATACAACATTCTTATAACATAGCAACTCATAGTTCTACAGGAAAGTCCCTATTTGAGACTTGTTTTGGATATTTGCCACCTTCACCTTTGGATATTGCATATAGGCAACAAGGAGGAGTGAAGGAAGATCTTACAGGAGATGCTTTGGGGGATTAAAAATTTATAGAGAAGATCAGGCAGATCCATCTACATGTATAAGGAACACTGCAAAAGTGGTAGGAGAAGTATAAGGCCAAGCAATCAACATAGAACAGAGAAATCATTCAAGGTGGGAGACAGAGTATGGCTACAGTTGAACAAGGAGAGGTTGCAGGAGTCTAGTAAGAAAATCAAGCCTCTAATGTATGGTCCCTTTGAGATACTAGAAAAGGTGGGTGATAATACCTATCAACTCAATTTACCACCATATATGCGCATTTACTCAGTTGTGAATGTAGAGAATTTGAAACTCTATGAGCCTTTCATGCTAGATCGGGAAGGGGAACAGGTCCTACCTTCTGTGGAGGATTTAGCACCAGACGCTCAAGCAAAGTTGATAGAAGATACAGTTTTGCAGAAGAGGTCTAGAACTACAAGACAAGGGCAACAAGACCTTTGGCAGATTGGGTTGAAGGGACAACTTCCAGGCAAAGCTAAATGGTACACCAGAGAGAAGGTGGAAGAAAAAATCCCTCACCTCATTTAGTAAAAGCTTTTGGGGACCAAGAGCCTCCCAAAATAGGGGTGTGATCCAGATTGGATCATTATATTATTTGTCATCCATCTCGATGCATATGGAGTGGGAAAAGTGGAGGAATCCGCTCATGGGACCGTTTTTACTAGCGGGACCCAGTTTGGCAAAATGGCATCCAAACCTTCCGGGAGTGTTTTCAGGCTTCAAATGATTTTTTTTGGAGGTAAAAGTTTGCCCGTAAACGGTGCACCTTTTCATGTTATTTTATACACAAAGAGCTTTCCGACGGCACAAGAATCGTGTCAATCAGAGTCCATATGCAAAAGTTATGCCACTCAGAAGTTGACCTTCCTATTTTCACACCGATAGTTCGGGAGGATGCCGCATAAGCCCCCATTATTCATGGAAAAAGGGCTAGCCATGTGTTTGTGATGTAAAAGACACTAGAATAGTTTATTTTGTAACTCTAGTTAAGAGTTGATGTAGTCAAACTTAACCACTAGTAGGCTATCAGGTTGAATTATAATCGGGCCACTAGAAGGAAGAGGTATTCCATTCTTTCGAGAGCATTTTGTTCCATAGTTGAGCAAAGATAGCCAAGAGACATAGGAGGTAGAGCACGTAGAGAGGATATGTGCACTACAGCAGCCCACACGCCACAGACATTACTTCTTTGTACTTGCAACCATATTTCCAAATAGAGAAAGAGAGTGAAGCAACCTCACCTTCCAGTTGGGTTTTCTCCCGAAAGGGTTTCCCAAAAAGCATATCTTGTGTTTTTCCCAGTCCAAGAGAAACTTAAATAAATTGGCTTGTGATCTGATTTTAAGTCCCAAAGTTGATCTCCAATCAAAACTTCCTCCATTTTCTCACACAAACCATGCAAGCAAATTAAATATGTTGCCTTTTAACCATTTTAATGTTTTGACCTTGACCTTTGATATTGCTAAGATAAAAATAATCTTTTCCCTTTTAAAAATTTAACCATACTTATAACTTGCCTCTGATATAAGCATGCCTTTATTCGCCTTTTTGTCATCACTGGTTGTGTGCAGAATAGGTGACTTCTGATTTTTGTGCCAATTTTTGCATGGGCGTGACTCGATGGTGGCTTTTGATTGTGGGGTTGCTCAGATACCGATGTTAGAAGATGGTGACTTCAGATTGTGCAGTCACTACATGTACCAATGTTAGAAATATTCAAAAACGCGTGTTTCTCTTCTCCGTAGTCACGAAAATATTTGTCAGCGTAGTTAACTTAAAATTAAACCTTAATTATTACCAAACTTTTGTCTCACATTGACTGTAATCTTAAACTATGGCACACTAAAATTATGCTAGATCAGTAGACTTTAGTCTGTTCTCTATCTATTCCACAATACTATCTTCTACAGATTGCAAGAATTCATTTTAAGGCTTCTAGTTTTATAGGTATGTCAAGTACTATTTTAGAGTTTACAGATTGACAAATGCCTTCACCAAAATACTGATTGTTCCCTAACCTGCTTGCCAATTTTACTTCTTGCACAACCGTTCTCTTTCAACTATTCGCCAACGGTTTTCTTTCTTTAAAATACAGTACATTCATAATAACTTTGGGTGTTTCCAGTCACCTCATGAATGATATGTTGATCTGTTATACAAGGAGGCAACACTATGAGCAAATATGCATGATTTGTACCATGGAGACTCCCTCTTTTCAATGCACTTCTTTATTTCGAATAAAGATCTTTAAGGAGCCACTCTACATGCTCAAGCCAATTGACAATTTACACATCTCAGTGAGAAATTTACAGAAACTTGTACGAACATCAAGGCCCATGGATATAGCAACGGTTATAGCAGATCTTAGGATGATTCAGAATAGATTTGTAGAATGAAACTACACAAAGCATACACGTTAAGGAAAGGAATGATGTTTCCCAAATGAAAAGGCATGCCAGAATGATTCACACACGACACAAATCAATTCAATATCGCTACAAACAAGCAATCTGTCTTCTGTTACAACTTTTAGATACTTACAAACATATCCAATAAAGATGACCTCCAGACATGATGTTTGAAATCCTCGACCAAACTTACCCTAATTTGCGAGCAAAAGGAAGCACAAAACCTCCAAGGCAGAGATCAACATGAAAGCAAATACCCCAGCGCAAGGCCAAGTCTCCAAGTTCCTGATCAAAGGTTGTTGTACACTTCATAACTGATGTATTATCAAGATAAGTTGAAGTACAGAGGAAGATATCATTAATTATTATCTCCTAGTATATGTTAAAAACCAAAAATAATGGGTTAATATAACATACTTCGATGGGATCAATGATACCATGAGGAAAACCCGGTGCTGAGCCAACAATCTGCAGTCATAAATAAAATTTAAGCAAACATAACAGCTTATTTCCTGTTGACATCTATCAACACTCTCAAATTTCATCTCTAATATCAAGATTCAACGACCAAAAATCTGTACAGCCCTTGAATTTCTAGAAATAAAAAGTAAGGCTCTATGAGCAACATAGGTTGAAAATAAAAAATGTCAAATAGAAAAAATAACTAAGAAACACATGCCTAATCTCATCAGTGCAATTTTGTAAAACGAAATGCAATCAGCTTAACATAAACAGGTTATTTGTACCATATTGTTCCTCATGTAGCTTGACTTGTTAGTTTTTTGTCACTACAAGGCTGCCCTCCAAATGAGTTCCTTCATCTCCTAAAATAAGAACCTCCTATTCTGTAGGAGCATCTATTTTTACACTGTAAAGGAATTGGTGATTAACCATGGCATCTTTCATTTCCTATTTTTACGGATTCTTTATTTTTAGACTATCTATGTTTAGAAGCTCTATTTGTAGAATGTAATTGATTTTTTACTAATGATTAATCATTAGTGAGCTATTTGCACTTATTAATGAGTTGACTGCTTTAATCATAGAGAATATTCTCTCCACTAGTGTGCTTTGTTAGGATATTTGGAGACTGAGGAGTTACTTAGGATCAACTTCATTTAATGTGTCTTTACATATATTGTGTTTCCTTAATATGCATTTGTAGTTTGTGGCAGAATGTGTGGTGTGCCAACAGAATAAAGAAGAGACAATCAAGACTCCAAGGCTCCTACAAGCATTAGCCATACCAAACCAGTGTTTGGGAAGAAGTTTCAATGGATTTTATTACAGATTTACTCAAAGCTGAAGGATATAATGTCATTATCATTGTAATACATTGACTGACAAAGTATGCCCATTGTTGCTCTCTTTCTCATCCTTTTAAAGCAAGTATAGTGGCAAAAGCATTCATGGAAACAATCTAAAGCTACATGGAATCCCGAAAATAACTGTAAGTGACATCCAATTTTCACTGGAAATTTTTTGGACTGAATTATTTTTTTGTTTGGGTACTATTGCCTCAAAATCTATCAGGTCTTGTGAGGGGAGTTCACAAGGCAAGAACTAGACTAAGGAACAACAAAATGAGGTGTGGCCCACTGTCACCACAGCCACCACCTCCTGCTCTTTTGTGGAGTTTCACCACTAGGTAGGCTTCCCTATAGGGTAACCTAGAAGGATATATCAAGTACAAGGCATAAGGTGACAAGAAAGGATTATGGAGGACAATTCTAACTAAGAACAAGGCTTAGCAAGCATAATAGGGCAATTTGCATCCTCCAATATGCCCAATTAGGGCACAAGGTGACCTAGGGCTTGAGAAACAGCAGGCAAAAGGATCAACCTAGAATCACAAGGCCAAGAAAAGGCTTCCAAACAATGCACACCTTCAACCTATGGAACAAGAAGCCTTCAACAAGCCCCAATCTGAAGCTTAGGGCAAACTAGGACTTTTCTAGTGCAAAATCTACTTCGGTCATAAGACTTTAGCCCTAATGTGGATGGATTACCCACTAAAGGAGTTGATTTCGAGGCAACCACCTTCTCGACAAGTGTTGAATACTCCTAAATGCCAAAAACTTCAACCCTAGTTGACATTCTTGCCCTAGCCCTAGCTAGTGGCTTATACTTGAGGGGCCAAAATCAGATTTTAGAGGAGAAAAAGAGATATTAGTGCAAGTTTTGTGGATGACCAACAAAGGAACCAAGGCCAGTGCTTAGTCGTTGGGTGGAATCTATGGGAGTGTAAGATTTGCTATATCTTGGCAAGGAGCAAGGGAATAATTAAACCCTAGATTTCAAAACCCTAGCTATCACTTTTATGAGGGAACAAAATCAATTAGGAGAGCTAGATGAAAGATTCACCAATGGGATTGTCATTCACATTCTATAAGTGAGTAATGCATGCAATATTATCATCTAGAATCCATAGAATGATTTTGAACAATGACTAGAAAAATAGAAACCTTAGATAATTAAACATTACATACATTAGACACAAAAAGCAAAGATATATCAAATCCAAGGTACACTTACAAGATAGGATGCATGAACAAAACCTTTATTGCTCCAAAATGACATCTCCAAAGCCAAAGAAATAGCTCCAATAGAAAAATTCACCACAGATTCAGATCTCCATAAGATACAAGCTAGGTCGAAAACCTCTAAGAGGACCGAAAACAGTCACCAGTGATGATCAACAACGAAATGAATCTATCCTCTACTTATATGAGGATTAGGACTACCAATTATGCCTAACAAAGCCCCTAAAACAAGTTTGATTCTTAAATGTACTTGGGTTACAAGCCAATCCAAGCCAACAAATGTGAGTCATAGCCTCCTTTATTGTTGACACCCTAGCCTAATTTAGGCTCCAAATGCCATGCCAAAGTGCAATGAGGTGTCCAAATGTGTATAGATGCCTGTGTGATCCAAAATTTGAGGGTTGGCCCTCAAATTCACCTCAATAACTCCTATGGGGTCTCAAGATCTAGTTGGGGTGCCATAAAGTGGTCTCCATGGGTTTCAATCTGTCAAACAAGACCTTCTTCTCTCCAACATTAGGGCTTCCTTTGATGCAACAAGCCCTCCCTAGTCTCCCAGTGTGAGATCCTCATTTGGGCTCTAAATTAGCTCCTAGCCATTAAGTTGTATCAAGGCCATCCTAGGGGCATCCTAGCTCCAGTGGTTTCATCCTGAAGAATCTTCAAATTTGGGTCAAAATCAACCAACATCTTGGGTCATAGAGGTGCTCAGGGACATGTATCATATAATAGTGCTGCTAAGAGGCTTCAGACTTTCAATGCTTCACTTATTTGGGCCAATGTACTCTTAAGGGCTTGGGTACCTGTGGAGTGGGCGCCCAAGGCCTGGGCTGCGAAACCACCTAACAAGAACAACATGGATTCTAGTGAAAGCAACCACTCGTTAGGGACCAAGACCAATAATGCATTTGAGTGTACCAAACTTAAATTTTAAGCGAAATTTAATACTTCAAACAAGGATCCCTTTTCCAAAATCAAGACCAAGATCTTGCAAGGATGTTTTCTCCCTATGTAGGGGTGGCTTACATAACATAGCTTACCAGCAACGTTCTTCAGAGGTGTCAACAATTAAGCATTGTTAAACATCTAGTTTCCAATTAAACTTTGAAGCAGTTTAGACAAAGAAAAAATAATGGAGAGTTAATAAAGATAATAATTGTCGAGAGTTTCAGTAAGATGAACAGCAAAAGGAAGCAGTCAAAAGGCAGAAATAGCTTAACTGCGCCCCCCCACCCCACCCCCATGGTGTAAACAAGAACATCCATACTGAAAAAGAGAATTTTTACATGCTGAAACCTTACTTTACTTTAGTCCCAAAAATAATTGCATAGGTGCACAGTTCCTTGGTATGGGACTGTTACCCACTAAAATGGGTAATCCCATAGGAGGAAAATCTTCTCCTACATTTGACAGCCAGTCAATCAGCCATACAGCCAACAACCCCTACCACCCATCAATAGATGATGACATACCATGTGCCTCTACCATTTGCATCAGTCGTGTGCCTCTCACCACCCGTCATTGACACTTGGGTGAAGGTGGGTTTCCATTCAAAAGGTACTTTGATCATTTTGCAATTGAGTGCTTATACTTGTTTGTTTTCGGCATTTGGTATGGATAATGGGGTCATATGGAAGATTGACAGACCTTCACCATAATCTTGTTCTCTTCCCTTACTAGGGGGGTTAATCTTTTACCCTAGTCTAGTGGGAGCTCCCTTAAGGCCCTTTGGTTATAGGAGGGGCAATACCTAGAAAGCCATGATTGAGATAGCATGTTCCATCTTCCCTATATCATACTTAACACCCACATTACAAGCCCCATATCTCACCTCCATTCTTAAGGTACAACTTGCCATTGGTTCTTGACCTCGAAACTTTGCCCAATGAGGTTGATGTAGCTAAAGAAAAGGAAAAATCATATCATGGCCACATCAAAAAAACTGAAAGAATATCAAAATGCAAAAGATGGTTGAGACATAATATTAGCACGTGGACAAAATTCTAGCATGAGCTCTACCTACCTCATATGGTCATCACCCAATTCCTAAGCACAATATGCTCCATTACATCAAAAAGGAACCCGTGCATGTCCCAACCCAATGAACGATAAACTGACTCGTCTTAAAGGTGTGATAAAAATGCTACATCATAACAAGCAAGCTCTAAACCCTTGAGATATAACCGGTAATACAAGTGTTGACACCTAATACGAAAGGATTGGGATTATTGTAAATATTGTAAATTGTTTAATATTTCATTTTGAAATGCAGAAAACCAAGAGACCTTGGAATTGGAAACCCAAGAGTCTCTCCACTCATGTATATATGCATGTTTTGGTTAATGCAATTACATAAGTCGCATTCGGAATTACCAATGCCTGGCTTGACATGGTATTAGAGCACAGAACCAAAATTAGTCTCTTTTTGTTGCAACTCCTATTTTTCTCTGCCACATTCTATCCCTCTAGTCATTCCTTGCTTTGCCTCTGTTCCTTGCAAAATTCCATGTGAATAATCCGTGCGAATAGTCCATTTGGTGCTCTATTGCAGTGTGGGTCGTTTACATAGTTTTCCAGAGCCCGTGGTGTGTTGAACAGATAGAATTGTGCATAGTATTGTGTGTTGGAACTATGTTGGTGCGTTGTGCATTGAACGATGTGTTGCTCTCTGCATTGAACTGAAGGCCGCTAGAAAGACTGTGGAATCGTTGCATAAGGACGAATATGAAACTTGGTGCAGTGAAATCTTTGAGTTAACAAATGGTATGTAATGGTTGTGCGTTCAAGTATGAGTTGAGCATTGTATGTAATGGTCCCATGTTGCTGCATCGAATAGTTTTTTATGAACGTAAACATGAGTGATGACTATGCATTGGTTGCTTTTTTATGATCGTGCATTGCAAATGGTGAATGGTGTAAATGCTTATACATTGTTTTATATGAATCACTCGTGTGTTTTTTAGAGAGCGCATTGAAGTTTGATTGAAGTTTTGAGTTTTAATGTGTGCTCAAGTAATATGAAGGTCATGGTATATATGTAATGCATGGTGCATACATATATTATATAATGACCATATATCATATTCATATGTGCGTTAGGCCCTTTATGAAGGTGGTGAGTGGCATGTTGGAGTATGTGGTGGATGGTATATGAATATTGAGAGCCTACATCCTTAGTTGATGCCCTTTCTTTTAAGACAATCAGTTTTATTGCAAAGAATTATCAGTTTTTTTTTGTTTCACGTGTTGTAACTATTTTGAGGCCAGTTCATATTTTATGATGCATTCACTCATCCCCATAGTTGGAGTAGTTATCTCTAGCAAAGAGAACTACCATGAGTGGTCCAGGAAGATAAAACATACCTTTATTTTTAATAAGTTGTGGAAAGGAGTTTGTGAAGGAGAAGGAGGCAATCCTCCTTAGAAGCCCACTTCTAAACGTAAACATCAGTTTTATTGCAAAGAATTGTCAAAAAATTTTGTTGCAAGTATTGTAACTATTTTGAGGCCGATTCATAGCTTATGATGCATTCACTCATCTCCATAGTTGGAGTAGTTCTCTCTAGCAAAGATAACTACCATGAGTGGTCCAAGAAGATAAAGCATACCTTTATTTTTAATGAGTTGTGGAAAGGAACTTGCGAAGGAGGAGGCAATCCTCCTAAGAAGCCGACTTCTGACAAGGAACTTACCATATGGGAGAACAAGAACAGTAAGGCCTATGCCTTGATTGTGGCATTAGTCAATGAATAGGTGAGTCGTTATATTACACCATTCACAAATGCTTTTGGAGCCTTAAATAAGTCGAAGGATTTATATGACTCCCACTCTAAGCTTGAAGTTGTTAAATTGATGATCAAATTGTCAAATTTAGAATTGAAGGATGATGATCCCCTTGCCTTAGCCTCTACGATAAGAGCCATTACGCATGATATAGAAGCCATTGGTGTCAAAATAGATGTTCCTCTCACAACTTTTGTCAAGGCATTATATCCCACTTATTCCCATTATCTTGAGTCATTACACGCTACTGGAAAACTTAAGCAGATTTCCTTTGACTCTCTTGTGGAGAAGTTAGTTGAGAGAGTGGAGAAATTTCTTGAAAGAGAGAAGGATTTTGTCAAAAAGAAGATAGTTTCTCAATCTCCTAAAGAAGTTGTGTGCCTTGCACAAAAAGAAAAGAATCAAGCACAGGATTCTTCTAGAGGAAGAGGTGGCCAAAGAGGGCAAGGAAGGAAGAATAATAGAGGCAAAGGAGGCAAACCTTTCCAAGGAGAAAGACCTAATCTTCAATGCATACGATGTAAT
Source organism: Pinus taeda (assembly GCA_000404065.3). Taxonomy (NCBI): domain Eukaryota; kingdom Viridiplantae; phylum Streptophyta; class Pinopsida; order Pinales; family Pinaceae; genus Pinus; species Pinus taeda. The sequence goes on from APFE030314733.1 coordinate 73,127, forward strand.
AGAAATGGATATGATGCTTCTACATGTAAGCTCTCATGGGACAGGATTAAACAAGAAAGGGATGAAGAGAAAGGAAAATCATCAGATAAAGGGAAAGCTCAAGCACCTGAATCTGCTCATTATGTTGTGGCATATTGCAACATTGGAGTAACTAAAGACTTATTTAATGCTTCATTTGCTTCATGGAAAGATGCTTGGTTGCTTGATTTGAGAGCAACTTGCCAAATGACTTTTAGAAGAGATTTTTTTGAAAAATTCACTAACAATGTTGATGGAGCAGTCTACTTTGCAAACAAGTCACAACTCAAGCCATTAGGGCTTGGTACCATCAAGCTCAAACTGCCTGGTCTCCCAAACATTCTTCTACATGATGTTCAATACCTCCCGAAGTTGCGGAGAAACTCATCGTCTTTTGTCCACATCTGCCAGCAAGGACACACCATTCAGATATTTGATGGCAAAGTTGAGGTCAAAAAAAGCATCAGACAACTCACTTGTCATGACTGGGATAGAAGAAGAAAGACTATCGAAACTGCAAGGAACCTCTGCGCGTGCATAAAACATTTCATACAGTTCTCACTATGATGAAGGTACACTTCCATCAAGTCTTTTATGGCATGCTAGATTTTGACATTTGAACTATGGCAGTCTGCACTTATTGAATAAAAATGGTATTACTAGTTTGCCTACCAGTCCTAGGAAACTTAAGCAACGTTGTACTGTCCCTTCCTAAATTAATTTGGAACGGGATTAATCTTTACATTTTGGGGCCAATTTTGGAGGAGATGGGGCCCATTTGATTTTATTAGGAGACTTAGACTTTAGTAGCAAGTTATTTTGGTTTGGTTAAGTTACACGTGAGACCACCCACACTATGAAAATACGCACTCCCCAGTTCGAATTGCATGAGAGGGGAAGTCGTTGGTTAAGTGAGGAACCCACAATGGAGGGAAAAGAGCTCCACGAAATCTATAAAAGGAAGGCAGCGCTCCTCATTTGATCATCTTTTTGGCATATCGAATTTCTATTTGGTTGCTCGAGCTGCTTAGCCAAGTCACTAGTTGTTTAGCAAGAGTTCTTCAAGCAGAGAACTCACCCTTTCTTCGGGGGACTTCGAGTGCCACCCTAGAGAGGTTCATATACATTCCTTTGAATGAGGTTTTCATTGTGATTTCCAAAAATTGCATCCATCGTCTCCAGGTGGTGCGTATTTCTGGAGGACGCAATGAGGAGAGCACGAGTTGTGATTGTGATATCTTTCAGAGGAGCTTTGGCTGGGAGAAATTTCGTAAAGGAGGCTTAGGTGTTTGGTTGTCATTTGGGTGAGTTTTGGAGCTAGAGGAGAGAGCTTCTATTTAGTGTGACTCTCGCACTTCCTGGGCCAGCGCAGAGGGAGAATATTGTGCACACATGGGAGGTGGAAACTCAACTATTGTGGTTGATCCTTGTCGGGAGTGACAAGGGAAACAATTGTAGAGGAGATTGCTACTTTTTCAGAGCCTTGGAGGAGGATTTTGTTGGCATATTTGCAAGTGGTGTGCTTCAGCATTTTTGGAGGGCGTAGGGCCTCTTAGAGGTCAATTTTGGGAGGGCGGAACTAAACAAAACCATTTCTGGGTTTTGGTCAAAGAGCTTGGGGTTAATTTTGCAGCATTTTATGAGCAACAAAGGTGGGGTTTCTAGCAGTTCCTTTCCAGCCAGCAGTGCAGTTTTATGGGCAGTGCAGAACATTAGTGGAACAGTCATTATTAGCATCTGCTATCATTGTTTTATCACCTAGGTTTTGTCACGCTTGCCTTGCCCAGGTGCATTTCTCCATACTATTGCATTTGCTCCATTGGATTAATAAAATGACTCAACTGGTTCTTACTTCTGAAGTTTTTATGAGTATTTGTTGAATGTTTTAAATTTTTGTGTTGCAATTGTTTTCACTTTACATATCATTGTTTATCCAAGTTTGGAACATTACAAATGTGATGCTTGTATCATAGTAAAGCACAACAAACAGTGTTTTCATAATTCTCATTCTAGAGCACATAGAAAGCTTGAACTCATTCATTCTGATTTGTGTACCCTATGTTTGTTCCTTTTGCAAATGGTAATAAATACATGATGACATTTATTGATGACTACACCAGAATGTGTCTGGTATATCTATTGAAGAACAAATTTGAAGCTTTTGAAACTTTCAAGAATTTTCATGCATGGAATGAAAATGATACACAATCTCATATTGGCTCTATTCATACTAATAATGGAAAAGAATCTACATCAAATGAATTTGAAAACTATCTTCGCCAACATGGGATCAATCATCAAACAATTGTGCCTTATAATCCTCAACAGAACAATGTAGCTGAAAGAATGAACAGGACAATCTTAAATATGGTATGTTCAATGATGTTTTCAAGAATGTTAAGTTGATGTTTTGGGCTGATGCAGTTCTATGTGTTGTGTATATTATGAATAGGTGTCCATCTCATTCTCTTAAAAACAAGGCTCTGTATGAAATGTGGTATGGCCACGTTCCTTCAGCGAGGCATCTCAGGGTTTTTAGTTCCACCTGTTATGCCTTGATACCTAAAGAACAAAGAAACAAACTCAATGCAAGGAGTCGAAAATGTATCTTCTTGGGGTATCAGATACCTCCAAAGGATACCATCTCTATGATGAAGTAAATAAGACGTTTATAATATCTAGAGATGTGATCTTTCTTAAATTTTCCAAGACTGACAATGTTGTTGAACGGTAGTTTGATTGGTCGGACACATCCAGGCATGCAAAGTCTTTTCAAGAGTTTGATAATGAGATTCCACTTCTTGAAGGGGGGATCCCTATACTAGATCAATTTGTGGACTCTCCTTCTAAAGCACTCTCCCCCTCATGAAGCTCTAGCCACTAATCAAGAAGACACTTTGAGTGATGCGATTGAGGGAATTGGGAAGCTAAATCTTGATTCAACCCCATCTCAGTCATTTGAACATCTTGGGCCATCTCAGAAAGGTCCTCCAAAATGGCTCAGAAAGACACTTCAAAGCCTTCGTCCTGATGAGGTTGCAAAGGCAGGGACAAGAAGCCCTGCTAGACAGAATGGAGGTGATGTAGACGATTTTGATTCACCTGTTGATATGGATGTTACTTATGACTGTGAAGTGTGAACTAAATTTGTCTATAGATTTCGAACCAACTTACTTCAAAGAAGTCACTTCTCATGATGAATAGAAAGAAGCAATGCAGAAAGAATATGATGCTTTGATAAAGAATGGCACAAGGAAGTTGGTTGATCCTCCATTGAGAACCAAAAGGATAGGTTGCAAGTGGGTCTTCAAGAACAAGTATAAAGCAGATGGCTCACTTAACAAGCATAGGCTCATGGAAAAAGGTTTTGCATAAAAGGAAGGGGCCGATTATGAGGAGACTTTTGCCCCCATAGCAAAATGGGCTACCATCTCGACTCTCTTTGCCTTGGCAGCGAAGAATGGTTAGAAAGTCCATCAAATGGATGTAAAAACAACCTTTCTGAATGGATACTTGAAATAAAACGTTTTTATGTCCTAACCAGAAGGATTTGTTGTGAAGGGTCAAGAACACAAAGTATGCAGGCTTGTCAAATCCTTGCATGGCCTCAAACAAGCACCGCGATCCTGGTACGAGAAATTGACTGAGCATCTTCTGAAACTCAATTTCGAACACTATGATCTTGATGATGCAACTTTGTTTGCCAAGAAAGTTGGCAAAACAATTGTATATTTTGTGGTGTATGTAGATGATCTTCTAATGATAAGGAACAATGAAAATTACATTGCATCCATCAAGAAAGAACTGAAGATGTGAAAATTCCAAACTGGAACCATATTGCAGCAACTGGAAATTATTATCCTAATTGTTAATTTAAATTAACAATTTATTTGTTGTTCACTATGGAAAATACTGAATAAATCACACAGCAATCTACACAAATAAAACTGCGGAAGAATAAGCACTGGAAGAAATGCTAGCACACACACACAAAAATAACACAGTTATTTATGGAAAAAAGTCCACGGAAAAACCAAACATGGGAAAACCAGTGCAGCAACTAAGGGATTTATTATTAAGCAGCAGTTAAATAATCTGAGTACAATCTGGATGTCGAATACTAGCAATCTTGCAGAGAAAATACTACCAAAAATCTAGTGAGGAATTTTCCTCACCCCACCAGCAAATCTGGGCTCTGACTACAACTCCAAGTGAGTCGTCCAAACTACCTCTGTGTTGGCTCTGTGTCACCCTAGCACAGTCCCTTCTACGCTCAGTCTGGATCAGCCTCTTCTCAGGCCGTCTAGTCTGTTGTTGTCTGGGAAAATGTTTCTCCTCGCCCTCGGAACCTTTGTCTAGCTTTTGGCACTGAAACTCGGCTTTCCCCAGCAGAATCAAAACTGCCTCTAGAGGCTATTGCACTGCCCCAGCATCAACATCTTTGTGGCTCTTATGCCTCTCTGCAAATGCACTCACCAGATCTAGAAATCTTCCTTTGGCTTCACCGTCTTTGCCCCTTTCTCACTGCTTCGATCTCTAGCTCTCTCTCTGACAATTGACTGCAGCTACTTTGGAAATTGATTTGCTCAGAAATCGAAACTCTCAAGTGTTTTCTCCATCACTACATTGACATCCTCTTATAATCCTCTGTTGGAGCCCATCAAGCCTTCTCTTCTAATCCTCTCGCTGATCAATCAACGACCCAGATTAGATTCTAATCAATGGCTAGGATCATATTGACTTGATCTCCGCCTTCTTCTAGAAGTTTCACCCACAGTTTAGATTAATACCCATTAATTATTTTAATTTCCTAAGTTGAGACTTAAGGTCCCATTAAAAATAATTAATTATTTTAATAAAACTGTCTTCAAGTGGAATTTCCCAAAACGATTTCTCGGTATTGGAGAATACATGTGTCTAAGCCTCCCTGCAAATTTTGAGACTTAGAGCACATCCGATGCTACTAGAAATCAACACTCCCTCTTAGCGAGGAATGTGCTCTAGCAATGCACCCTGCTGAAGCATCACCTTGTTTTGTAACATCTCCTTCTGCGTCGCTGATATCTGACATCCTATCCACCAACTACTACGCAAATGTTGCATCTGTACTATTGTTGACCCTACCACTATCAACACTGCATCAGTACTACAACTCTCTCTCAATTCTGCATCCATGCTACTGCTGACACTGCCATTGCCAACTGCATTTGCCCTGCAACCTTTTCCAAATGTTGTTGCTACTACATCAACAATGGAAAAGCATCCCAGATTACTGAATCGGTGTTCAGTATGATGCATCTCGTTGTTGGAGTCTGACTGATGCTAGTCTCTGCACTGACCCTCTGAATCCTCTGTGTTGTTGTTGACCTCTGTTGCGTGCCATCTACACTCTTGTCAACTCTTCTTTGTGTTGCTTAGTCTATGGCGCTCCTAGCCACTGCAACTGTCACTCCTGCACTCCTCTGCACCAACAAGCATTGGTCCATCTTACTACTACTAATCTGGGATTCCGTAGCAAGGAATTGATCCAAGAGGTGAGCTCCTCAAGGATCCTACCCATCTGTAGCTCTTTCGAACTACAGCTCCAAATCAGCCCACCTCCCTCCTAGAGGTATCTCAGTTGTCATGGCAAATTCCTCCTCTTCGATCTTCATGGGTGCAGCCTTCGGTTTGTGCTTCTCATCTTTGTCCTTCTTTCAAAGAGGACACTATGTTGTGTAGTGACCCATTTCACCACACCTGAAGCATTTTATCTTCGAGATGTCCTTCTTTCGCCTTCGCTGCTCCTGTTGTCCCTTGGATGCAAGGGTTGCATTCTCATCCTACTTCTTGGGCTTCAACCCACTATTGTTGCTTCCGTCAAGCTTACACCTGACTAAGTCTCTCCTCAGCTCCTCTTGCTTCAGAATTGACCACATCTCATCCCAATTTGGCAATGTCACCCTGTCTAAGATATTCTACATAAAGACTTTCCACTCATCTGAGATTGAATTGAGGGCCAGTCTAACCAACTCGAACCCTTGAGGTGTAGACCCCACAATTGCTAACTCATCACGGGTCTCCTGAAGTTTCGTGAGGAATGGATCTATGAACTTCCCCTTCTGCATTTGTGCAGATCTTAGTTTCTTCTCTAAGTACATCTTTCGTTGCTTGGAAGATCCCTGATACAGCGTAGACAACACATCCCACATCTCCTTAGCAGTCCCTTGTTAATCAAAGTTGTCATTGATGTCAATATGGCATTGATCGAGATGTCAATATTCTTGAGATGCTTGGTCCTAGATGATGATGTCAGGACTGTTGTTTGACAAGGATACCATCAATAAAGATGTCAAGTCATGAAGATGATGCAAATTCCCTAGTTATATATCTCTATCTATATCATGACAAGCCTAAATAATTGATGCATGATCTAACGTAGGAACCCCAGACATACCCTAATGAAAAGCCTCTAATTATGAATCTACTTGTTAATACAACCCTAAACACTATGGCCAAACCCTAATCCTAAATTCTTAAACCCTAACCCTAAGTTACTAAGTCCCAAATTACAAACACAATATACTATAAAAGTATTATTACCTATACACTTAAAAATATTAATTTCAACAATACCCTAACTCTTCAAATTTATATATATATATATATATATACAAGGAATATATATAGGGGCCATATATACTTGAATGTTTCACTAATCTAAAATCATGGGACATTATTAAAAAAACAAATGAAAAGGTAACATTGTTAGGTAATGGACCCCACAACATCTCCTAAAAACGTTGCTTTCTAACAATACATATTTAAACAATGCACACATTGGACGCTGGAGGTATGGCTTTCATATTAACGTTGAATATGTCTATTATTTGTGGGCTCCACTAAATCATGTTTCCTTCTCTAAAGATGACGTCTCTCCCCCAAAAAAACCTTTGACACTAGGTGTAGACTCTGAAATATATCATACACTGAATGTTGCATATTTAATAAAAAATATCCATGAACGAATTACATGCCGACTCCACCAAAAGATTAGTCAGATTTACTGGTCGGCTTTCTTTATGATGACATCCATTTAAAATGATATGCATACAAGTATATATAAGTTCTGATGCGTTGAAATGAACATGAAAGAAAAAGATCTGGAAGAAAAAATACAAAGAGAAGAAAACAGTTCACATCTCGTGAACTCTCAAGGAACGTGATTATGGATTGGTGATAATCTGGAACAGCAAGCCGAAAATAGAAGAATTATGGGTTGGTCTCTTGCTAGAGTTGTTGTGAAGCTCAGACTCACCAGTAATAAACTTTAAACAGGCCTGTGATACCTTGAAGCCTGGAGTTACAACCTTGGTCACCTGTGGAAACAGTGTCAAAGGCTCGGATTATATATGCTACAGCAACCTGTGGATGAAAGGCACCTGTGGAAGGTCAGATTGAAGGTACAGATCATGAAAGAATTCTCAACAATTGATGCTTCGGACCTGGGTACATTCTATGGTTAGTAATTCAAACAGTGAAGCTAGCTTGGACCTTAACTATATCAGACAATTAAGCTTGAACAGTGCCTAAGAAGTCTTGGACAGTTAGACCATTAGGCTGTGAAGTGTTTTTTGAAGATAAATCATTTTTTAAATCATGGAGCAGTCCTGTGGAAGACTGTAGCTACAGTCAAACATTGGTAGCCAAGGCCAGTCACATATTGGAAACATCAGGAAACCTTGGACAAAGGACACTTGGAACATTACTTTGGAAAAGTGAAACTTTTGAAGAACATTCAGTGGACAAATTGGAGCTTGATACATATCTATTGCAGACCTTGAGTTGGCAGTTTATTACAAACTTTGGAAGCACAGGATTGGCAGTTCATAAGTGTTTGAAGGCATTCTTGATTGGAAAAATTGTTGAGCTTATTTGAGGCAGTTTTTGTTGGGCTTGATTGAGTTGACTTGTGGGCTTACTTTGTGGGCGTATTGAAGCTAATCTTGGAGACACCCTTGGTGACCATGATGTATTGACTACACCATTGGTGACCATGATGTATTGAAGTCATCATGAGGTGACCTTGGAGATTTTGAATAGGTACCATGAAGAACAGTGATGACACCTTCTAATTTAAGGTTGTCATTGATGATGTACTGTGAAGACTACAGTGAAACTGAAGATTGACAGGGCTCGGTGAAGAAACCCTTGGGAGCCGTGAATTGCAACCAAACATAACTTTACAAAGTGAAGCCATAGAATTGGAGCCCTTGGGATTGGTGCCTCAGAATTGACAAGGTTGGTGCCTTGGAAAGTCCAAGTTGGTAATTAGCAAATATAAGATTGGTGTCCTTGGAGTTGGTGCTCCTAAACTCAAGGTTGGTGCCTTGGATAAGATAGGGTCGACGCCCTAGAGGTTGGAGCCTCACTAAAGTCCAAGTTGGTGCTTGGCAACAGGTTGGAGCCTGGGAGATTGAAGATCGGTGTCTTCATCTAGGGCTGGAGCCCTACCTATATTGTACTTGATTCATTGTAAAGATTATATTAACAAAAACATTTATTTATATTGTTCATTTTGTGTTCTAAATATAAGTGATCTAACGGGTAAAAGTAACAATTGAAAATAAATATTGATTCACCCCCACTCTCAGTATTTCCAACAATTGGTTTCAAAGCCAGTACCTTCACTCAAAGCCTAACAGCTTGAAGGTTGATCATTAGAACACAAATGGCGAAGCCAATGAAGAAAGTCTCCAATCTTCCTAAAGATGTCTCTCCCTCTGTTGAAAATTTGAAAATAACACTGAGAGGGGGGGTGAATCAGTATTATCTAGTCAAATAATCCTTTTTAAAAACCAAATTGTATACGCTACTTCAGTCAATTCAACCCGCGTATATACGCAACTATTCAGAAGTAAACCATCGTACACAGAGCAGACTTTTAATTTACTTGAACTTTAGATGATGTTTGTTAATCTGAGATGCAACATCAAATAACCAGTAACCAGAGAATAGTTAAAACAGAGCAGAAAAGACAATCACACACAAAGAACACCAAATAGGTGAAAACCCAATGTGGTGAAAACCACCTGCTGCCAATTCGTCTCTAATCTTCCCTTAAAAAAACTTATGTTACAATGTACTAGTGCAGTCCTTACCAGGACGCAGGCTGCAACCGCAGAGAGCTACACTCCTTCTCGTTTCCAGCTCTCCTGGAAGGGAGCTACAAACCCCTTAACTCTTGCACAGCCAAGATACTAGTACGTACGTGTGGGCCTACAGAGCTACAACCTTCTCTTTCTTCCAGGGACCATTTTCATCAATTTCAACTGGGATCCAATGAACATCAAACATTATCAAGAAAGTCTCATCAACCAAACTCCTTTCACCAACTAGATCTGAAGAAAGTAGATACTCCCTCTGCCAGCTACCACACAAGTACCAGAAACCACACAATAGAACCCAGAACACAGCAGCAATAAGCAGAAACAGCTAGATCACAACTTAAAGCATATACGCAATTTCAACAGTCTGCAACTTGCGTGCATATGCATCTGCGTATGGAACAACCTGCGTATATGCGCCTTTACTTCACCTAAACTGCATGTATACGCGCCCTCGCTTTACTGAACCTGCGTACAGGTCTATAAAAGACAACATGCTCTTCCAGATATTAATTAACCCAGATTATCAGACTTATAGATCAGACAAGTGCCACATCTAGTAGATCAAAATCATACAAAGATACTATCATTCAAGCTTAAAGATTATGGCCCATGAATAGAACTTATCCTTCCTTTTTGCGCTAAGGTTCCTCCTTCCTTCAGATGTAGATCTGCATCACCACCCCATATACCAGCTCTAGCACTTGGTCAGATCTTCAATCATAATTCAGATGGTAATTTGTCACAAGATCTCCTTCCTCTTTTATAGTCCTAGGCCTTCCCCAATACCATGGTCCAAAACCATAAAATTTCAATACCATGAACCCAAAACTAGGGATCGACACATCAGACGAGACGCCATGGTCCAAAACATAGGTTCAAGTTCCAAGATCTAACTGCCATGGACCAAAAGGATGATCACCAACATATACGCGCTTTTGTAATGTATAACCCGCGTGTATACGCGCCTTAGTCTAGATGAACCTGCGTATATGACTTTTTCTACTCTCTGAGTGCCTGAACTGAGATCTGTTACCAAAGAAGGTTGCCATCAAGGACAACACCTGTGCCATAGCCCCAAACCTGTGCCATAATGCCAACACCCTCAACCACCGAAATTGAAGTCAATCAATTTCGGAAGGCTCCATTGTTCAATGGAAATTTTGATATATCAAAAGCAAGAATGAGCAAATTCTTAAAGACTCAAGGCATTGAAGTCTAGAAATCGGTGATTGTTGATAGCATGATGGATGGAGAATCCAAGGAACATAATAAAAGAGCAATGAAAGCAATCTTGAATGGGCTCCCTAATTCTGTGAAGGCCAGTTTTGAAAAATGTTCGTCAGCAAAAGGCATATGGGATAAACTTCATGATCTTCACTCAAAAGGAGCGTTGACAATGATCTCTAGTCAAGAAAATGATGGAAAACAAGAAGGAAATTCAGAGCTCAACAAGGCTAAAGAAGACCTAGAAGATGAAGAGAATGAAGAAGATTTTGAAGAAGATCTCCTCACTAAACTTATGGCTTCCATGGAAGAGATTAACAATTTGAAAAAGGAAAATGAGGAACTTAAGAAGAAAGCACAAATTGGTGACCAGGACAAGACAAGGAAGGAAGTTGACCTTGTCAAGCTTCAAGTACAAGAAAGAGATGAGGAGCTCACCAAGATTAAGAAGAAGTCCATCAAAACAAGAGAAAACATCATGAAGAATTCATATCCATGACAAATCAATTGGAAAAGGCAAAGAAACGGGAAGATACCTTGTCAAGCCACCTTGAACAAAGGCACAAGAGCTTGAACAAACTTGAAGTAGAGATTGGTCAATACAAGGAAGAGGTCTCCTCCCTTAGATCTCAACTAGAAGAAGCAAGGAAACAAGCACAATGAGTTGATAAGGTGATGGAAGCTTTGACATTCATAGAAGGACAAATTGATGAAGCAGAAAAGGAGAGAAACACCATGATATGCCAACTAGAAGAAAAGGATGATGACATCACCATGTTAAAATCAAAAATCACTTCTCTTAAGGCCCAATCATGTGAAGCAACCAAGATGATGGAAGAAATGAAGAAGCAACTAGTTATGAAAGATGAAGATTGTAAAAAGTTGAAAGGAGAAATTGTCTTTCTTAAAAAGGAAGTTGACTTGTTGAATAAGAACTTGAAAAGCTCTCAAACCCTAGATGACATCTTAAGTCATCAAAGGTCTCCCCTTGATAAATCAAACCTTGGCTATGCAGGTGAATCCTCAAGCAAGAAGGAAAATGCTTCAAACAACAAGGATGTGAGGAAGCCAGGAAGAAATGTTGATGATCCTAGTTCCAGCAAAGGCAAGGAGAAGAGTAAAGACAATTATGGAAAAAATCCTCCTCTAAGAAGAAATGTAGATGGTGTCAAGGTTGCAAGAAGCAATGGTTATCATCATCCCAAGGCAAAAAGACTTCAGAAATACATCAAGGAAACCTTCTTCTCCCAGGTACCAAAGTATATTTCTTGGTTATTGCTATTCTTGAACAAACTTTGGGCACATGGCAAAAGATAGCAGGGCATATCAAAAAGATAATTATAATGGTCCCCGTCAATCTCCGAGAACCAATTTTGCAAGAAGAAGTCATAAATTTTTATACATGAACAATATAGAGTGCTTCAAGTGTCAAAACATTGGACATATGGCACGTGATTGTAACTTGACTTGGGCCCGTACACAAACTAGAACCATACCAGAAATAAAGGTTACACAAGCATGGAGAAGGAAGCAAATACAATCTGGAAGTCTCTTGAACTCTCTAGCCAACAACAAATGTTATTGACTTGATGATGTTATCCTCGATATTCCATGTATTTGATGGGGAGACTCTGCCAAAAGGAAGACCATACATACAGTTAGGGGGAGCTTATGATGATTAAGCATTCTTGCAGAAGCTATCCGTGAATGGGTCTTATGAAATCCTTGCAGAAGCTATCCATGAAAGAAGCAGCTTGACAAGGGGAGTACTTGGGCACCCCGTTTGCCATTGATGTCAAAGGGGGAGAGAATGTTGGAAGGGCAATAATATTGCCATCAATGACAAAGGGGGAGACTGTTAATCAAAGTTGTCATTGATGTCAATATGGCATTGACCGAGATGTCAAGAATAGGAGATTGTTAACCGAAGTTGTCATTGATGTCAATATGGCATCGACCGAGATGTCAATATTCTTGAGATGCTTGGTCCTAGATGATGATGTTAGGACTCTTGTTTGACAAGGATACCATCAATGAAGATGTCAAGTCATGAAGATGATGCAAATTCCCTAGCTATATATCTCTATCTATATCATGACAAGCCCTAAATAATTGATGCATGATCTAATGAAGAAACCCTAGACATACCGTAATGAAAAACCTCTAAGTATGAATCTACTTGTTAATACAACCCTAAGGACTATTGTCAAACCCTAATCCTAAATTCCTAAACCCTAACCCTAAGTTACTAAGTCCCAAATTACAAACACAATATACTATACAAGTATTACCTATACACTTAAAAATATTAATTTTAACCATATCCTAACTCTTGAAATATATACATACAAGGAATATATATAGGGGACATATACTTGAACATTTCACTAATCTAAAATCATGGGGCATTATTATAAATAAATAAAAAGGTAACGTTGTTAGATAATGGACCCCACAACATCTCCTAAAAATGTTGCTTTCTAACAATACATATATAAACAATGTACACATTGGATGTTGGAGGTACTAGTTTCATATTAACATTGAATATGTCTAAGAAAGAAAGAAAGAAAGAAATTATTTTAACATCCACGAGGCTAAAGATAGCCTATGGAACAGATTGCTTCTTCATCTACTTCATGTATTCGGCCCTTTTTCTGTGACGCTTCAAAATAAATGCTCCCAACTTCTCAACAAACCCCTCGCTAAATAGATTAACCCAAGAGCTAGCTGCCATCATATATGCATAACTTTCCATGTTGTCTTTGAAGGCCTCACATTCTAAACTGAAATGTTTTTTTGTTTCCACTTTTGCGGAAGAACAAAAAATGCATACTCTTTCCTCCCACACTTCCTTTGGCCTTTTCCAGCACCCTGTTTCACAATAGAGTTGATGAGAATTAGTCCTTAACTAAGCAATAAGAATTTTGGCTCTCCAAGAGATATTGGCCTCTATGTATGCTTTTGGTTGATGACTATGAGTGGGATTAATCACTTCAATATAGTAATTTTTCTTTCTTCCTAGCTCCTTATCCCAATTACGCTTGTGGAACTTTTCCATAACAAAAGTTTTTATCTCTTTGTTGTTTATGGGACACGCATTCAAGCAAAGACCCTATTTACTAAACCATTTGTTATTTTGCTGCATCCAAATTTTGTTGCTCTTACACAATTATCATTAAAGACAACCTTAAGCCATCTAACCTCTTCCATTTGCTCATTTTTTTAAATACCTTATGACTCGCACTATAGCAATTGCTTCAATAGGAGCAGCCCATGTTTCACTTAACAAGATAGCATAAGGAACTGCACTTTTAATCTTAAATTTGTTTGTAATCAAACGCTTCTGAATTTTCTCAATTTGTCTCCACTTGTTAAAATTGGCAACTAGGGCCAAACTCCATGTGGTTCATCTCATTTATGGCAACGAATATTTTTCCTAGATTCCTCTTGTCGAGAGGTGTAGGATTGATCTAAAGATCATCCGAGTCCGACAAGTATTTATGGGGATATGAATTTATTTGTATTTACATGACAAATTGTCAAGGTCGACAAGTAGTTAAATGTGTGGCACACATGCCCAGTGAATCATATAAATACAAGTGAGGTTGATTCATTTTCTCATCATCTCATCTCACTCATTTCTTCTCTCTCTCTCCTTAGCTTTGGGTTACACAAGAAGCAACTCACACGTGGGAAGGAGGACGCAGTAGCGAAAGGAGGACGCAGAAGTTGCTAAAGGTTTCTTTGACCAGCGTTGACCTTAGAAGAGTGTAGTTTTGGTGTGGCTGCCTCTCCTAGGCAGGCCGCATTTTTTGGCACGAAATCGAGGCAATTTGACCTCAGGTTTGACCAGCGTTGACTGCCCTAGTTTGGGGAAACAAGTTGACTTCAGTCAACTGCAGTTTGACTGTGTATTTGGGGTTGTTTAAGGGCTGATTCTTCAGGTTGTTCGAAGACTAGTTGACCGGGAAATTGACCAAGCATATTGGAGGTCAATTTCATCTTGTTTGACTAAGTTTGACTTTGCTGATTTAGGGTTTTCTGTTGCTGATATAAAATTATAGAATTCTGATTTTGTACTATTTCTCTCTGCTGAACTATTGAGGATAAAAGAAGATTTGATCAAAGAGTTTCCCCGCATTGAGGTTTGTCCCTGGCTAGCTGCCACATCTTGTGTCTCTTGTCTTGGCTTGTTTTCTGTCGAACGTTTAATGTTCTATCTGCACTTTACTTAATGTATATGTGATTGTTAATCAATGGTTAATAAGAAGAAAAGAAGTAAATTGCTCTAAGCATAGAACATACCATAATTTAACATGGTATCAGAGGTGAGGTGAAGACAGAGCCCAAGCAAGAGCAAGAGCAATCACTGAAAGTTGGCAAGGCTATCCTAAAAACTACATGGGGTCCTCAACACTCTTCCCCGCCGAAGACAAGCTCCGTGAGAAGTCTGACTATCATGGATGGAAGATGTCTCTCGATCTAACTTTAGAAGATCAGGAAGTGTTGGACCATGTGAGAGGCAATATTGTTGCACCTCCATCAAATGCATCTGCTACTGCCAAAAGCAAGCGGACCAAGGGAGAAGTCAAAGCAAAGAAGATCATCGGGGACTCTATCGACAAGCGCCTGGTGGCCTATGTTTCCGAACTGACTACCTCCAAGGAAATCGACGATAGACTGGTGAGCTTATTTAAAGTTAATGATGCAAATCAAGTTTTGTTCCTTAGAAATAAGCTTCAGGAAATTAAGAAGGGCAAAGATGAGAGTATGCAAGCATATTTCTTAAGGATCACCGAGATCAAGAATGATCTCCTATCTATCAGGGAAGTAGTTCCTGACAAGGAAATGACTATCAGAACTCTTTGTGGATTGCCACCTAAATGGTATATATTCAGGACTACTCTTCTCAACAATAATGTCATCCCAGGATTTGAGGAATTGATGGCTAGATGTATTCAAGAAGAAACAAGGATGGAAGAGCAAGAAATGCCTGCACTTAAAGGCAATCCCTCTGCCTTTTCTTCTCATGCTAAAAGAAGAAACAATTTTGGGGCTCAATCCAAAGGAAAGGTTGGACCAAAGGGTGGAAGAAAAGGACGATGTTACAATTGCAACAAAATGGGCCACTATGTGAGGGAGTTCCCTGATAAGAGGGACTCACACCATGACGATGATCAAAATTACTCTCAAGGCAATCAAAGGAATGGCAGGTCCAATGGTAGAGGTACAAGAAATGCTGAAAATCAAGTTAGAGGACAACCCTTCAAGAAGGCAAGAAACTCCAGGTATGAATCTAATGTTGTTAACAATAAGCAAGATGAATATTGTCTACTAGCGGCCCTCTCTACTACTGCTCCCCCAAACTCACTAGGAAATTGGCTTCTTAATAGTGGTGCCTCAAGGCACTTCATTGGTTACAAAGAAGCTCTCTCTAATCTGATAGAGAAGGAGACCAACCTGGAAATTGTTCTTGGGGACAATGTAAAATATCCCGTGAAAGGCGTAGGGAATGTCACTCTTAAATTGACTCAAGGTAATACAATTCATTTGCAACAAGTCCTATATGTCCTTGATCTCAAAAAGAACCTCGTGTTCGTTTCGGTAATGGAAGACAAAGGCTACAAAGTGACCTTCATCGATGGCAAGGTACGTGTATGGAAAAAGAATTTTAAAGAAGCTTTCACTTTGGGTTTCGAGTCGATTCAGTATATCAAGTCGGAGGAAGTCCGTTGGGTGTCATGTCTTATGACACATCACTTTAGTCCGAACTATGGCATTAGAGGTTTGCTCACCTTCATTATAAAGCTCTACCCAATGCAAGACAAATGGTGACAGGGATGCCCGACTTCTTAGTAGAGCAAGAAGGTGTATGTTGTGGACCCTTCCCCTCAAGCCAAAGCAAGAACTCCGATATATTGTAGTTGGTTCACTCAGACATATCTGGTATGATGCCTGTGAACTCCTTGGGAGGATATTTATATTACCTCACTTTTACAGATGACTATTCTCGCGAGACTTGGATATACTTCTTGAAAAAGAAGGATGAAGTGTTCACTTGGTTTTGTCACTTCAAAGTCTTGATCGAGAATCAAACCGAAAAGAAAATCAAGATTTTAAGGACGAATAATGGGACTAAGTATGAATCCAATGAGTTCCATGACTTTTGCAAAGAGGCTGGCATTAAGAGGGAGACTACAACACTATATACTCCTGAGAGAACGGTGTTGCAGAAAGGAAGAATCGTACAATTGTGGAAGTTGTCCGTGCTATGCTCCATTATCAAAGACTTCTGAAGTTTCTATGAGCCGAAGCTGCGAATACCGTCGTATATGTGCAAAACCGATGTCCTCCCCAGACATTGGGTTTGAAGACTCCCAAAGAGATGTTCAAAACCTGACATATCTCATTTTAGAATTTTTTGGAAGTCATGTATATTTTCAAGTGCCGAAGGAGAAAAGGAATAAATTGGGTGCATCTGGAAAGAAAGGAATCTTCATTGGCTATAGCGAAAATACTAAGGGCTATAGAATCTCTGTGGTTGGTCAAAGGGAAATCGACATTAACCATGATGTCACCTTTGACGAAGATATGGCTCTTAGCAAGATTGACAATCTTCCTACTCAAAGGGGATCTAAAGAAGTTGACACCAGGGAACCTGATCCAGGTGGATGTTGATGGCCACCCACCTATCCCATTTGGACCCCCGCAACTGTCTCTTTCAGTTTTTCAGTTTCCGTAATTGTAGCATAACTTACTATTTTTAGCAGTTTTTTCAGGTCCTGAACTTCCGGAGCCGTTTTGAGGCCCTAAACGACGTTTTTTGGGAAATCTGGGGGCAACATGGGTTCATGGACCGATGTTGCCCTTCCCAAAGTGGTAGTTCTCGGATAGATCTTTCTAACGAGCTATCATACGCGTCAAACGGAGATCGTATGCCAAAGTTACGACCCCGGGAAATTGATGTACCAATTTACCCAAAACGGCGCCCACAATTTGGCGTTTCATCTTCTAAGGGCCGGCTTTGGAATGTGAAGGGTTTTCCATTGTTTCTCGATAATAAATAGGCCTTCGAGCCTCACTCATTGTAACACAAGTGGGGAAAAATTTAAAGACATGTAGCCACACATCTCTTCTCAGAGATAAGCTACCATCGTCCTAGCTGGTTTATTTCCAAATTCTGGTTGTAAGCATATTTCAGTATTTTCCATTAATGAAATGAAGTGTTATTTCCGCTGCATCTCTTTATTTATGGTTATCGCATCTCTGTATGTATCTGGTTATCTCTGTAATTTGTTGCGTTCCTGTTTAAATCCGGATCAGTGGTATCAGAGCGGTCTGCTTTTTCTCTGTTTTTCTTTGCATGTCCCCAACAAGGTCGGGATATAAGGAGTTAGGGCTTGAACTGGTTGAACCTTTGCAAGACCAGCCTCGCAAATCCCGACGGCCTCCCATGGCGGACGACGAGAAGAAAGACG
>APFE030314733.1:92471-135631 GCA_000404065.3 Pinus taeda
ATTAATGAAATGAAGTGTTATTTCCGTTGCATCTCTTTATTTATGGTTATCGCATCTCTGTATTTATGGTTATCTCTGTAATCTATTGCGTTCCTATTTAATTCCGGATCAGAACCGAAGGAAAGGGAAGCTGAGACGATGCACGATGTGGAAGAACCTATGGATCCTATTGATCCCCCTCCGCAAGAGCCTTCCTCTTCTAGGAAGAGGCCTTCATGGCTTGGGGGGACACTTGATGATGCTGAAGGACACATTGCACCCAGAGGGAATTTTCGGGAAAGTAAGAAGTCGGCCAAGTATCAGGGATACTTGACCATCATGAGCACGATCATCCAAAATGAGCCTTCATCATTTGCAGAAGTTGTCAAGCATCAAGTATGGAAGGATGCTATGACTAAGGAATACGAGTCCATCATGAAAAACGATGTCTAGGATGTGGTCCCCAGACCCTAAGACAAAGCAATTGTCACTTCAAAATGGCTTTACAAGATAAAGCATGCAGTTGATGGAAGTGCAGAAAAGTATAAGCCTCATTTTGTCGCTTGTGGTTTCTCTCAGAAGGAAGGTATAGACTATGATGAGATATTTGCACCTGTTTCCCGACATACCACAATCCGCTCGATCATATCCCTTGCTACTTTGCAAGGATGGAACCTACATCAGATGGATGTCAAGACCGCATTCTTGCATGGTTCAATCAAAGAGGAAGTATATGTGGAGCAACCCGAAGGATTTGAGATTCATGATCGGGAATCTCACGAGTGCAGGTTGAAGAAAGCCCTCTATGGGCTGAAGCAGGCACCCTGAGCGTGGTATGAGAGTATCAATAGCTACCTGATGAAGCTAGGACTCCTTAGGTGTGAAGCCGACCCTAACCTTTACTTCAAGGTTGAAGATGACAAACCTCTCATATTGGTGTTGTACGTTGACGACCTCTTTCTAATAGGTGCAGACCCTCTCATTCTCAAATGTAAGAGAGAGTCAGCGTCCGAGTTCGAGATGAAAGACATAGGACTGATGCACTGTTTCCTAGGACTGGAAGTCTGGCAAAAACCAAGGGAGATTTTCCTATCTCAAGGAAAATATGTGGTGAAAATATTGGAGAGATTCGGTATGGTAGACTACAAGCCCATGACTACCCCGATGGAGCTTGACTTCAAGAAGTTAAGCGGTAGTGTTGTTGGACCTGTTTTACGAAATGCTACCAGGTATCGTCAACTCGTCGAAGCATTGATGTTCTTGGTGAACTCTCGTTCAGATATATGCTTTGCAGTCAACACGTTGAGTCAACATATGGTTGAGCCTCACCACACATTGGATTGGTACCAAGAATCTGTTGAGATATCTTCGTGGCACAATCACTCATGGGTTGAGATACACTATCGGAGATGTGAGACTACTTGGATATATCAATGCTGATTGGGCAAGCAGTGTGGTGGACCGAAAGAGCACTTCAGACTGTTGTTTCTCTTTGGGATCTGCCTCGATATCCTAGATGAGCAAGAAGCAGAAGTCGGTGGCTTTGAGCACCGCCGAGGCAGAGTACATTGCTGCTAGTATGGCCTCTTGTGAGGCGGTCTGGTTGCGGAAGCTCTTCAGTGAGCTGTTTGGATTCACAGTGTATACTGCCATGATCCTGTGTGACAACTAGAGCGGGATTCGTTTATCAGAGAATCCTGTATTTCATGATCGCTCCAATCACATCGATATCAAGTACCACTATATCCGAGATATGGTACAGCGAGGAGCAATAAGGCTCCAACATATCAGTACCGATGAACAGGTCGCCGACATTTTGATGAAGCCCCTGGGAAAGGTCAAATTCCTGACTTTACGAGAACGACTTGGTGTTGTTGAGAGACCCTCTTATGAGGGTCGTGTATGATGCATATATTGAGCTCTGGGAGCTCCAAGGGGGCATGGGGTACTTCTTGGAGTGAGATGCGACCATAGGGCGACTCACCATCCCCTGGTGGTGCACTATGTACAGGGTGAAAGGTTCAACCTTCCCCTGTGACACCCTGTGGCGACTATGGGACAGGATGATTAGTTCTCCTATGGGCCAAGATGATTAGTTCTCTCGTGGCAACTGTGGGACACGATGATTAGTTCTCCTGTGGGCCAGGATGATTAGTTCTCCCATTGCAATTATGGACAGGATGAATATTTCTCTTGCGACAACTATTGGACAAGATGATTCGTTCTCAAGATGATTAGTTCCCCTGTCGAGGCATCCTACCCATGCAGTCTGGGACTCATGGAAAGTACCTCTCATCTGATCAATGAGTAGGGAAATGCGGTTAGGGACCATTAGTAGTACTATTGATGGACACATCGTTGTATCTACCTTACTCCCTATGCTAGGATGACCTCCATTGATCTAGGATCAATGACACTGATCTGGGATCAGTGAGAGTAGTATGACACACTCTAATACTGACTTCGGGTCAGTGGAGGATGGTATGATATATCCCCAATCATTTCTTCTTCTTCATAGTTCAGCAAAGCAGAGCCAGCAGTGCAAGGCAATGCATTTGATGGTTGGGACAGTACCAACAGTCAGACGGATTAGCAGATGGAGTTCTCCCTAGTTGAAAGCGAGTGTTAAAATTGGCAACTAGGGCCAAACTCCATGTGGTTCATCTCATTTATGGCCGCTGATATTTTTCCTTGATTCCTCTTGTCAAGAGGTGTAGGATTGATCTAAAGATCATCCGATTCCGACAAGTATTTATGGAGATATGAATTTATTTGTATTTACTTGACAAATTGTCAAGGTCAGCGAGCAATTAAATGTGTGGCACACATGCCCAGTGAATCATATAAATACAAGTGAGGTTGATTCATTTTCTCATCATCTCATCTCACTCATTTCTTCTCTCTCTCTCCTTAGCTTTGGGTTACACAAGGAGCAGCTCACACGTGGGAAGGAGGATGCAAAAAGGAGGACGCAGAAGTTGCTGAAGGTTTCTTTGACTAGCGTTGACCGAGTGTTGACCTTAGAAGAGAGCATTTTTGGTGTGGTAGACTCTCCTAGGAAGACCGCATTTTTTGGCACGAGAATCGAGGCAATCTGACCTCAGGTTTGACCAGCGTTGACTGCCCTAGTTTGGGGCAACAAGTTGACTTCAGTCAACTGCAGTTTGACTGTGTATTTGGGGTTGTTTAAGGGCTGATTCTTCAGGCTATTCGAAGACTAGTTGACCGGGGAATTGACCAAGCATATTGGAGGTCAATTTCATCGTGTTTGACTAAGTTTGACTTTGCTGATTTAGGGTTTGTTGTTGTTGATATAAAATTACAGAATTCTGATTTTGTATTATTGCTCTGTGTTGAACTATTGAAGATAAAAGAAGATTTGATCAAAGGGTTTCCCCGCATTGGGGTTTGTCCCTGGCTAGCCGCCACAT
This sequence comes from Pinus taeda, assembly GCA_000404065.3. NCBI lineage: Eukaryota > Viridiplantae > Streptophyta > Pinopsida > Pinales > Pinaceae > Pinus > Pinus taeda. The sequence continues at coordinate 95,882 of APFE030314733.1, forward strand.
CTTGTGTCTCTTGTCTTGGCTTGTTTTCTGTTGATTATTTAATGTTCTATCTGCACTTTACTTAATGTATATGTGATTGCTAATCAGTGATTAATAAGAAGAAAAGAAGTAAACTGCTCTAAGCATAGAACATACCATAATTTAACACCACTGCATGTCGAATGTACTGTTGGCCCATAATTCACAACCATAGAGAATCACAGGAATCACTAGAAGCCCAAAAAGAGTTTGAGTGGTTTTCCAGTCCCATAACTCTGCCTCTCTACACCTATTTTGAAAAGCATAAAATGCTTTCCAACCGCCCAAAGTTATTTTCTTTCTACAATCATTCCAACTTAGATTTTGTTGAAGTCAATTCCGAGGTATTTGTAATCCGCAACTTCTTCCAAAATGTTGCCTTCAAAGATGAACTTATGTTGGTTATGTTTTCTTTTCCTAGAGAAAACCACTACTTTTGTTTTGCTAATATTGACTGGCATCCCCACACTTCTACAAAGATGCCCAAGGGATAGTAAGTGCTCTTGCAAACCAAGTGTCGATTTAGCAATTAGGATAACGTCATCTGCATACAAAAGAAGCCTTATAACAGACTTGCCCAAATAGATACCATCACGCCCTAGCGAATTTAACCACTCCTCAAGCTTGTCAATATATAAACCAAAAAGGGTAGGAGACAGTGGGCAACCTTGCTTGACCCCGATATCGCTTCTAAAACTTTCAGAAATGCCTGCTGAAGTTCAAATTTTGACTTTGACCTCTTCATACAGCCTATGCACAGCTGCTCTCAAATGTTTAGGAACCCCAAGTTCCTCCATTTTGTGCCAAAGCTTATCCTTAGGAACCGAGTCAAACGCTTTTCTGAAATCAACAAAGCAACAAAAGAATTCTTCCTTTTCTCCCAAATTTTTCAATGATGTGCCTTAAAGTTATACAATGATCAATTGTGGAATGTTTAAGTCTAAAACCTGCTTGCCGTTTAGCACGCTTATCTCTTTCTTCTACCCACTCGCTGATCTTATTTTGTCACTGATTTTATGAGGTAAATTATGTCTCTATCTTCTGCAATAGGCCCTAACCCAGGTCCTCGTCTCCATGGGTAACCTCTGCAATTCCAACAAACGAATCTTAAGGAAACCTGGGTATGACTTGATTGCTATTTATTTTGACATGCAAGACTCACATTTGAGTCTTTGTCCCTGCTTTCCCATACTGACCTTGCTTTCTAATTTCCTGTTGAAGAGCTTGTTGCCTCTTCTTTATTACCATCTTGTTGCTCTGTTTTGGAATGAGATCCACATCGCGCTATCACAGCTTTGCCTTTATAAATCCATGCTCTCTTGCCTTCTTCTCTTGCTGCCCTAACCTTTAAAATTTCCCCCCTTCTTTCCTCCTGTTGTTTTACAGTTAAATCTTCTTCTAAGAAAATATGAGAACCCCTCAAGAGATGTTTCTTGCTTAGAATGATATATTTATCACGCAAGCTAGGCATAATGACTTTTATGGACCTGGCTCTCTCCCCGTTAAACTTACCCACCCTGCATGCTTGGCATATTTGTCTTGCCATAGCAACTTGTCTTTCAAGAAGTCTCTTGCAAGGTCAAGAGTACATTCATTTTTACCATAGTCTTTCACCCCTTTAAGAATTATGTTTGTTGCCCTATTTTGTCTTTTCTTGCCTTCACTCTCTTGCATGTTATCAACCTGAATATTAGTTTCTCCTTCCTTATTAGCATAATTGCTAATAACTTGAGCCCAAGTTTTGGAAACTTTCGTGGAATCTCCTTTCATTTCTTCTCTTGTATTCTCTTCATGGTTGTTTATTTGGGCAATCATTTTCCCTTTATCTTGGGATGATTTCACATTCACCACCTCTGTACTTTTCACTACAGATTTCTTTATGTTTTGTACATCCACATTCATGCGTTGCCATTCTGTCTTCCCTATCAGGAGAGCTTCCTGAAGCAATGCCACTTGTTCTTTTAAAACTTTATTGCTTTCTGCTAAAGCCTTGTTCTCAGCTATTATTATATGAATTTTATGATCTCTTTCTTGCCCTTTAGCTTCGAAAACCTCCAACCTTTGTTTTGCATTTAACAATTCTTTCACATAAAGATCAGATGACCAAGTGAGAGGTGTGGATGTGGGACTATATAAGGCAGAATCATCGATGACTTTTCCTCTGGACTTCTTGTTGCCACATGCTTGTAGAGGAGACTTGTTTGAGTGCTTTTTGCGAAGGGCTCGAGTACTTTTCTTTTTAGACCGTTTCTTCCTTGTTTGCTCCCATTTTAGATGAGCTATTCTTTGTTTTAAAATGCCCCGATATTGTTTAGCATTGACCCAAACCCACTTCCCAGCTTTGGCAAATGAGGCAATTTTCACTTGTCCTAAATCATTTGTCTCCACATGTTCTGAAATTTCTTGTTCCTTTGTAATGTTTGAATGCATTTATGTAGGTCTATAAACTGCCAAGATTACTTTGCACTGCTCCCTGTTGTTCAGCTTATCACTGCTCCTTACTCACTACTCGATACTTCTGCTGCATAAAAGCTCCCTACTCTCACACTGCTCACCGTTCACTGCTCATTGCTCTCACTGCTGACCACGCTGCTCAGGTTCAAAATCGTAGTGGCACAGTTGAAGCTAGTAGGTCAAAACCCATTTGCAGAACCGCCCTAAACTTTGAGACACGGCAACATAATTTGGCATCTAAAAAAGGGTTGAAGATATTCCGGCGAAACCAAAACCATCAGATCAACAACCAAACAAATCGATGATCAGCGTTGTATTACGAGGGTCAGCTAAATCATGTTGGCTTCTCTAAAGATGACGTCTCTCCCTTAAAAATACCTTTGACACTAGGTGTAGACTCTGAAATATATCATACACTGAATGTTGCATATTTAATAAAAAAGCTATGAACGAATTACATGCCGACTCCACCAAAACATTAGTTGAATTTACAGGTCGGCTTTCTTTATGATGACGTCCGTTTAAAATTATATGCATACAAATATATGTAAGTTGTGATGCGTTGAAATGAACGTGAAAAAAAAAGATCTGGAAAATAAAAACAGTTCACATCTCGGGAACTCACAAGGAACGTGATTATGGATTGGTGATAATCTGGAACAGCACGCCGAAAATAGAAGAATTAAGGGTTGGTCTCTCGCTGGAGTTGTGAAGCTCGAACTCATCAATAATAAACTTTAAACAAACCTATGATACCTTGAAGCCCGGAGTTACAACCTTGGTCACCTTTGGAAACAGTTTCAAAGGCTTGGATTATATATGCTATAGCAACCTGTGGATGAAAGGCACCTGTGGAAGGTCAGATTGAAGGTACAGATCATGAAAGAACTCTCAACAATTGATGCTTCGGACCTAGGTACATTCTATGGTTAGTAAGTCAAACAGTGAAGCTAGCTTGGACCTTAACTATATCAGACAATTAAGCTTGATCAGTGCCTGAGAAGTCTTGGACAGTTAGATCATTAGGTTGTGAAGTGTTTTTTGAAGATAAAGCATTTTGGAAATCGTGGAGCAGTGCTATGGAAGATTGTAGATACAATCAAGCATTGGTAGCCAAGGACAGTCACATATTGGGAACATCAGGAAACCTTGGACAAAGGACACTTGGAACATTACTTTGGAAAAGTGAAACTTTTGAAGAACATTCAGTGGACAAATTGGAGCTTGATACATATCTATTGCAAACCTTGAGTTGGCAGTTTATTGCAAACGTTGGAAGCACAGGATTGGCAGTTCATAAGTGTTTGAAGACATTCTTGATTGGAAAAATTGTTGAGCTTATTTGAGGCAGCTTTTGTTGGAACTTGGGCTTGATTGAGTTGACTTGTGGGCTTACTTTGTGGGTGTATTGAAGCTAATCTTGGAGACACCCTTGGTGACCATGATGTATTGAAGTTATCATGAGGTGACCTAGGAGATTTTGATTAGGTACCATGAAGAACAGTGATGACACCTTCTAAGTTAAGGTTGTCATTGATGATGTAGTGTGAAGACTACAGTGAAACTGAAGATTGATAGGGCTTGGTGAACAAAACCTTAGGAGCCGTGAAGTGCAACCAAACATACCTTGACAAAGTGAAGCCATAAGATTGGAGCCCTTAGGGTTGGTGCCTCGGAATTGACAAGGTTGGTGCCTTGGAAAGTCCAAGTTGGTGCTTGGCAAATATAAAATTGGTGTCCTTGGAGTTGGTGCTCCTAAACTCAAGGTTGGAGCCTTGGATAAGATAGGGTCGAATCCCTACAGGTCAGAGCCTTACTAAAGTCCAAGTTGGTGCTTGGCAACAGGTTGGAGCCTGGGAGATTGAAAATCGGTGTCTTCATCTAGGGTTGGAACCCTACCTATATTGTACTTGATTCATTGTAAAGATTATATTAATAAAATGATTTATTTCTATTGTTCATTTTGTATTCTAAATATAAGTGATCTAACTAGTAAAAATAACAATTGAAAAGAAATATTGATTCATCCCCCCTCTCAGTATTTCTAACATCCCTCTGTTGCCAATGTGACAGACCACAAGATCCTTCACTCCATCAAGGATCATTCTCTTTGCCTTTGCCATTTCTGCTCGGTACTTCTTCAACGGATTAGCATCAGTAGGCACAGCCACCACGCTGTCGACATAGGTCTTGAGAGAATGCTCATCTAGAAGGAATGACATTCTTGACTTCCAAATGATGTAGCTGGATGCCCCATCCAACCTGTCCTGATCTCTCAGCCCACTGGTTGCCATCTCTGCCACAAAAATGTCGCACTGCTCCTCTCTACTTCTTATTGTTGTTGCTCGACCAGTAAGAAAATGGACTTCTTGCCGAGAAGTCTACTAAGGAAAAATTCCTTCACTATGCTTCTCTTCTCTCTTCTGACGTCTTTCTGCCCAGCAAAATAGCTTGCAGAATAACTGCGTCCCACCAGCTCTTCTTCACGCTAAGGCTCAATGTTGCTCCCTCTGCCACGACAAGATTTCAATCTGGAAGCCCTTCCCTCTGTCGACTCAATTAGAGAGAGACTGCCTTGAAATTCAGCCCTCCGACTTGGACTGCGCAAACCCCTTCTAGCAATTCGAACGGTTGCCTCCTGCAGCGTTTTCAACCTCCTTTTATGCTCAGTGTTGGGTTCTCTAGCACTATTCTTCTTGCTTCACCTGCACTACTCTGATACCATGTGAAAATTCCTTAAACCGAAATCCCTACTGCAGCAACTAATGATATTTCTCCTACTTGTTAGATTTACATGGACAACTTATTTGCAGTTTCCTACGGCAAACATCGAAATACATACACTGCAACCTACACCAATTAAATTATATGTCGAAACAAGAAACTGAGCAAGAAGGAAAATACAACACAAATGACAGTTGTTTTTGGACAAATGTCCCCGGAAAAACCCAATGCGGGAAAACTAGCACAGCAGTTCTAAGGGTTTTTATTATTAAGCAGTAGTTATTTATGAATATAAACTCTGGATGCCATACTGGCAATCTAGTACAAAGAATATCACTCGGCAGAAGAAATTAGTGAGATTACCTCACTCTACACCACAAGTCCTGACTGATTCGGCAGTTGAACCAACGAGTCCCTGACTACCTCTGTGTTGCCCCTACGTGGGCCCTTCGTCAGCCTCTAAAGCTTTGTGTCAGCTCAATTGGGAACCGATTTGCCCTCAGAAGCCTTTTTCAACCCTCCTGGCTCAGAAACGTCAACCTCCTCGGAAAAATCGGACTTTTGCGCTAGAGGCCTCTACGCTGCTCTGTGTGAGCCCTTCCTAGCTCTGTGTCACCCTCACTGCCCTCTGCGCTACCTCATATGTGTGTCTCTCTCCCTCTCTACTGAGTATTCTTGGCTCTGGAAAAGATCTCCAGCCAAAACTCCCTCTGCCCTTCGTTGTGTGATCACTACAAATCACTGCGCTGCCTCTAGCTTCAACAATTTGATCTGAATGATCAACTCTCTGTGTGTGTTCTCAAAGTGCCCATCAAGCCTTCTCTTATAATCCTCTCGTTGAATAATCAACGGCCCAGATTAGATTCTAATCAATGGCTAGGATCTTATTGACTTGATCTTCGCCTTCTTCTAGAAGTTTCACCCACAATTTAGATTAATACCCATTAATTATTTTAATTTCCTAAGTTTAGACTTAGGGTCCCATTAAAAATAATTAATTATTCTTTAATCCATGAAAATACAATTCTCCTATCCTCCAATCAATGATAACATCCAAAATTTCCCCGGATCTGAGTGCACGTGGGAGGATCAGCGCGACTCCCCAACTCAGATGGCAACGGTCACCACCTAGTGCGAGTCTACCAACAAGTGGCAACCATGAACCTTAAATTCTCCTGCTGGAATCCACAGGCCCTGTACCTTGCTCTTCCACTTGTCCAATCCGACAATAAAAGACCAAGGAATATGGCCTCCAGGCATTTTCTTCCCTTGGTCATTCTCTTCAAGGTTCCTTTGTCTCCCTTGGCTCTAGCTCTGTGATGTTGGTACTCTAACACCTAACAATGAACAGCAAAAGAGGCAGGGGATGACGCCGTGGTAGAGGCAGGGAACGTGGACGTCCTCCCACCAGCTTTGATGAAGCCTCTATCACTGCCCTTTCGACCATGACATACCAACTCCCATCAGAAGAGAGGTCCTCGCCCTTGAGGAGCAAAGACTTGTAGAGGTCAGTCCAATGGTTTGGACCCTCCAGAACCTCCTTGCTCGCCAGCTCAATAAGAGAGCTTAGGAGAAAGCGAAAGCCACCAGATGGATAGCAGAGCTCACTGCCTTCCAAAGCCACTCCTCCCTCAAGCGCCTAGCTAGAGAACTCAAAATTGATTTTCCCCCAACATTTCGTCCCCCTCCTTCCCTGCTGTCTCTCGCTCGCACTCCCCTCCAGTCGACTCTTCTTCTATGCCTGTCACTAGTGCTCCGATGGCCACTCCCCCATCCTCGCATACGCATGTCCCTCCAGTTGCAGACACTCCCCTCCCCTCACCTCCTTGTCCCAGTCCCTATGGTTGTTTCATCCTCGAGGAAGTTCCTGCAGACACTGGCAACATGCAGGCCCACGGCAACGCTGAAGTTCAATGTGGTTCCAACATGGCGTCAATGCAGTTTTAATGCAGAAAAACGCTAATCTCCTAGACTCCATCGCGACCCACAGGTTGGTAAACTCCAGTCTGGTTTGATTCATCGGTGACTATCACATAGTTGCAATTTTGGTTTGGCTCATAAGCATTTGACACAGAGCCACTACGATCATTGTTGCAATTTTGGATCCTCGCCATTTTTTGTTCACAGAAATGCAACACAGAGACACTAGGCTTCATGTTTTCTATTTTGATAATTGTCAGGTCATGTGCAAACAATTTGAACTCTGGTTTCCACTTCCAGGGGCAGAGACTTCTAGCTCTTATCTCTGATTTCCTTGCACAGAGGAAGAGGATGCTCTCATGGATGTAAACTATGTATTTTTTTGCCATGTTAATATAATATAAATACGCTTGCTTACAAAGAATAAAAAAGATAACATCCAAAATTTATTACATTCAAAGGACCAAGGTATGTCATAATCTCAGAACACATACAACACTTATCTAATATATTATATAACTAAATACAAGTTGTATCATAAGGTCTGCCAAGCCAAATTGATCTAAGGGAACACTAGATTCATTCATTAATTTACATTCAAATCAATAAAATGGAACACTGGATTGCCCTAAATCTTAGGTCATTCCAAAATGTTACAAAATAGCAGAGCAAGGAAATGATGGAATTAATAATTATAGAACAGTTCTTTCTGGAAGCCTGGTGTTATTTAGCTAGCATCTGTATATAACCATGAGATTCTTTCTTAAAGTCATAACATCAAAACATCAACAGTTTCCAGGTATTGCAGAAACTTCCCCTTGCAAAAGAGTGTAACGAAGACAGGGAATCATGGAAGAAATGGCATTGTATGCGATGCAATACCAAGATGACTAGTTGGGTCATATATAATTGTTAGACCTGACAAAGACCAAAAAATGCCATTTATAATTGGAAAAATAACATGTACCTAAGATGACTTATGATGCTCAAATCCCCCAAAGTACTGAAACAGTAAATCATACTTGTCTCTATACAGGAAATCTAGAAGGTCCCAGTTTGAAATCATCATACCATAACCGTATTCTTGTTCAAATAACGCTGGATTGCTTTTACATCTGCTTGGAAATCTTCATTTACTGGTACACGCCATAGTTTGATTTTAAGATATTGGGCCGCTTTATCATATGCAGAATGGGCAGATTCTGGAATTATCCTAAAATATTAAAAAGAAATGGATTCAGGATGTGCCCAAACAAATTGTGGAGAATTGCAAAACTTGAAATGCAAAAACTTCACTGAAGCTTATCAGCTCACATTTCTGGTTTCATAATTCCCTTCTTAACTTTCATATAATCCCGTGAAGACTTTACTGCAAGTATAATACTTTCTGTGCCTCCCGAAGTCATATTACCACAAACTTGTCCTCCAGATGCCTTTTCTCTACTACCAAACATGCTTGCTGTCATTGCTACCACCTCACTCTCAAATCGTGCTATACTTGGGAAAACGCTCAAATGCAGCGGGTTGGTGTGAGAAAACCTGTAAAGATACATGATATTGCATTAGGTAATACTTTAATTAGAGGAACAAAGTTATACAGATCAACTAACAAACAAGTCTGACTCCCCTCCATATCTTTTCTATGAAACCATAGATTCTCTATTCTTTTTTACATTCATGCATATATAAAATAATGTTAAAATTGGCAACTAGGACCAAATTCCACCTTGGGACAGTTCATTTGATAGAGATAATGATTGCATTAAATTCCTCTTTCTGAGAGGACCAAAATTGATATAAAGATCATCTAATTTGGACAAGCAGAAATGTGTTGAATTTATACCTACACATATGCAAACTGTTCAGGTCAGCGACATCATCATGTAGGCTTACGAAGCCCAATGGACGTGACTCTTCACCCTCAACGACTTGTATAAATACAAGTGACCTCTCACCTCATTTGGCATCATCATCACTCACACATTCTCTCTCCTTCTCTCATTGGTTCGTATAACATTAGGCATTCTCTCTCTCACACGTGTGGCTCAAGAAGGACGAATTTCTGGGCTGAGTTGCAGGGCCAAAAATTTCAGGAAGCAGACCAAGTTTCACCAGCATTGACAGGGAAGAAGATCAAGATATTGAGTACTGACAATGGAACCGAATATGAATCAAATGAATTCAATGACTTTTGCAAAGAGGCTATCATTAAGAGGGAGACGATCGTTCCATACACTTCTGAGAAAAATGGTGTTGCTAAAAGAAAGAATCAAACAATCATGGAAGCCACCCATGCCATGCTCCATGATCAAGGTCTACCGAAGTTCTTATAGGGAGAAGTTGCCAACATTGTCGTGTATGTTAAAAATAGGAGCCCGCATCAAGCACTGGATTTCATGACTTCCGAAGAAGTTTTCATTGGTAATAAACCTGATGTTTCTCATTTTAGAATATTTGTTTGTCCTGTGTATTTTCATGTGCCTAAAGAGAAAAAAAACAAGTTGGAAGCATCTAGGAAGAAAGGTATTTTTGTGGGCTACAGTGAAAATCCAAATGCATATAGAATCTATGAGCCTAGACAAAGAGATGTGAAAGTTAGCCATGATGTCACCTTCGATGAAGATACTGCCCTTGGGAAGGCCTAAGATCTCCTAATTCCAAGGACAGATCATAATGATCATGATGTGGGAAAACAGGATGAACCCCCTTCAAATGAACATATGCTTGATGTTGAAGGCCCGATGAATCCCATTGATCCACCACCTAATGATCCCCTTACCTCAAGGAAAATACCTTTGTGGCTCAAAGATACTCTCTAAGATGTTGAAAGACATATTGCTCCAAGAGCGACACTCCGTGAAAGTAAGAAGTTGAACAGGTATCAAGGGTACTTAGTTGCTATGAATGTTATTGTTCATACTGGGCCATGTACGTTCAAAGAAGCCGTAAACCACCAAGTCAAGAAGGATGCGATGAATGAGGAATATGAATGTATCATGAAAAAAAATGTTTGGGATGTGGTGAATCTATGTGTATGATCTCTTTTTGACAGGTGCAGACCCTCTCATTTATCAATGTAAGAGGGAGTTGGCTTCCGAGTTCGAGATGAAGCGCCTAGCACTGATGCACTACTTCCTAAGCCTGGAGGTCTGGCAAAAGCCAAGTGAGCTTTTCCTTTCTTAAGGAAAATACATTGTGAAGTTGCTTGAGAGATGTGTGATGGTGGATTGCAAATTTGTGTCTACTTCGATGGAACTCAACTTCAAGAATTTATGTGGAAGTGTTGTTGGGCCCGAATTGGCAAACCCTTCTGAATATAGAAAACTTGTGGGGGCCCTGATGTTCTAGACATATGCTTCGCTATGAATACGTTGAGTCAATTTATGGTCGAGCCTCATCACACTCATTAGATCGCTGCTAAGAATCTCTTGAGATATCTCTGTGGCACAATCAACTATGGACTGAGATGCACTATCGAGAATTTGAGGCTACATGAATATACTGATGTTGACTGGGCGGGCAATGCGATGGATCTAAGAGCGCGTTTGGATGTTGCTTCTCATTGGGATCTGCTTCAATTTCTTAGATGAGCAGGAAGCAGAAATCAATTGCTCTAAGAATTGTCAAGGCCAGATACATTGCAGCTAGTATGGCCTGTTGCGAAGTTATTTGGTTGAGGAAGCTCTTTAGTGAGCTATTTGAGCACGTGCTAGATACCACCATGATCTTTTATGACAACCAAAGTGGGATTCGCCTTTCAGAGAATCTCGTGTTCCACAACCGCTCCAAGCACATTGATATCAAGTACCACTTTATCCAGGATATGGTACAACAGGGAGCAATAAGGCTACAACATATCAGGACTGATGAGCAGGTCGCAGACATCCTCATGAAGCTCTTAGGGAAGGTCAAATTCTTAGCCTTCGGAGAGAGACTTGGAGTCGTGGAAAAACCCTCCTATGCCGGTCCCGCTTGAGTTGGACACTAAGCTCTAAGAGCTCTTGCAGGCTTAGGGTAGTTGGAGCTATGAGCGACCATAGGGTGAGTGGTTCAACTTCCCCTATTGGTGCGTTGTGTACAAGGTGAGTGGTTCACCTTCCCCTGTTATACCCCATGATGGTTGAGTATATGTAGGGTGAGTGGTTCACCTTCCCTTACGATTGACATATGCATAGGATGAGTGATTCACGTTCTCCTATGGCATATGAGAAGGATGAGTGGTCTGCCTTCTCCTATTGATGCCCCAGCATACATCCTACCCATGTAATCTGGGACTCATGGGAAGTAACTCTCATATGGCCAATGAGTTGGGAAACGTGGATAGGGACCATAACACTATCGATGGACGCATCGTGTATTGTCGTATTCCCTATGTCTAGGATGCATGGTGTTCAACAACTTGATTTGGGATCAAGGCTGACATTTGTCTGTGGAGAGTGGTAAGGTCTTGTGACTCACTCTTGATCGATTCTTCTCCATTATTCATATCAGTTTTCAGCAAAGCAGAGATGAGATGAAATACAGAGATGGTACATGACGAATATGGTACATGGTACATGAGTGGTTCACCTTCCCTACAATTGACATATGCATAGCATGAGTGGTTCACCTTCTCCTAATGAGCAGGATGAGTGGTTCACCTTCTCCTATTGATGCCCCAGCATACATCCTACCCATGTAGTCTGGGACTCATGGGAAGTACCTCTCATCTGGCCAATGAGTTGGGAAACGTGGATAGGGACCATAGCACAATCGATAGATGCATCGTGTACTATCATACTCCCTATGTCTAGGATACATGGTATTCAACAACTTGACCTGGATCAAGATTGACATTTGTCAGTAGAGAGTTGTAAGGTCTTGTGACTCACTCTCGAACGATTCTTCTTCATTATTCATATTAGTGTTCACCTTCTCCTCTTGATGCCCCAGCCAATGTCACATGGTTCGGGTTCGAGTTCAGGTTTGGCAATGATAGGTGCAGTTTGAGTTTGAATTTTCTGATGAGGTTCGCCATTAGGTTCGGATATAATCTATTTATATATATATTATATGATAGATATATATTATAAAATGAATTATAGGATAAGATAGTAAGAAATCAACATCAATAAATATCAAAAATGTTATCACGGGCATGGAAAGTACAAGGACAAATTTCAAGCTTGAATTGTGAAATAAGATTACCAGTTTTGATCTATGTACTTGGTCAATGGCTATAAGGTTCGACGAGGTTCGCCAAACCTCGGAGCTTTTTTAAGGTTCGCCAAAATTTGAACTTCAAGGTTAACGTTCGACGAACCTTGTGACATAGGCCCCAGCATACATCCTACCCATGTAGTATGGGACTCATGGGAAGTACCTCTCATTGGGCCAATGAGTTGGGAAACATGGATAGGGACCATAGCACTATCGATGGACGCATTGTGTACTGTCTTACTCCCTATGACTAGGATGCATGTTGTTCAACAACTTGATCTGGGCTCAAGACTGACATTTGTCAATGGAGAGTGGTAAGGTCTTGTGACTCACTCTCGATCGATTCTTCTTCATTATTCATATCAGTGTTCAGCAAAGCAAAGAAGAGATGAGATACAGAGATGGTACATGACGACAGGATGGCCTGATGATCAATGATTGACAGGTGGAATTCTCTCTAGTTGAGAGGGAGTGTTAAAATTGGCAACTAGGGCCAAATTCCACCTTCGGACAACTCATTTGATGGAGATGATGATTGCATTAAATTCCTCTTTTCGTGGACCAAAATTGATACAAAGATCATCTAATTTGGACAAGCAGAAGTGCGATTTTGAATTTATGCCCACACGTGTGCAAATTGTTCAGGTCCGCCACATCATCATGTAGGCTCATGAAGCCAAATGGACATGACTATTCACCCTCAACGGCTTGTATAAATACAAGTGACCTCTCACCCCATTTGGCACCATCATCACTCACACACTCTCTCTCCTTCTCTCATTGGTTCATACAACATTAGGCATTCTCTCTCTCACGTGTGGCTCAAGAAGGACGAATTTTCTGGGGCTAAGTTGCAGGGCTGAAAATTTAAGGAAGCAGACCAAGTTTGATCAGCATTGACCAGGGGTTCTTTGACCATCTTTGACTGTGATTTTTAGAGGATAATTTCTGTCTTTTTAGGCTGCATTTCTGGGCACATAAATTGATGGAATCTGGGCATTTGACCAGCACTGACTTTAGGGTTAGCTACAATTTTGACATCATAAAATTACAACAGTTTTATCTCTCCTTAAACCGAGTTTCACTGGACTGTTTTGGGCTGATTTTGACCAACAAGGAAGGTTGTGGTTGATTGTGGTTGATCGAGCTCAAGGAGGCAAGTTTGACAGTTGTGTTGACCATCTTTGACTTTCTGGTTAGGGCTGATTTGACTACATATTCTGACAAGGTTGTTTTGACTTTGAATTTGGCAAGTCAATTTGACTTTTGTACTCTCGCTCTCCCTATTGAACATTTTGATATAATAATAAGAAGAATTGATCAAAGGGTTTTTCCCTGGCATCTGCCAAAACTAGTGTCCTCTTGTCTTGGCTTGTCATTTGCATATTATTTCATGTTCTATCTACTTTTACTGTCAATGTAATTAATGGTTAATGTGATTGCTATTGGAAATTGTCATTGGGATACTAAAGAAACATTGAAGTAATTATGCTAAGAATAGAACATATCATTGTTAACAAAATTTAACAAATAATATAGCTAATACATATCCCATGGGATTATCAACCAGTTGTTGCCAATGTTGATAGGATTTTAGCCTATGAAACCAGATTCGTCCCCCAAGCCCAGCGTGCCTTGAATCCAGCAATTCGAACACGATTCGAGTGGATTTGAGTCCAAAAATCGGGACACGTCGTGTCCGATCGGTACACGATCAAATCTAGATCATGTCCCGATCAGGGTATGACACGTCCCGACTTTCGCATTCGAATCAGGAAATTAGGAACCCACGCGACGTTATAAAGGCAATTTTCTCCATTCTATTTTCGCATTGAGTTGTTTAGTTTGTTGTGGGTTTGTTGTGGGTGTTTTGGAGCTAGGAGCAAAGAGTGTGGGAGCATTTTCAAGGAGATTCAAGCAATAGGTAAGCGCATTTTCTCTTTATTTTTTTTCATTTTTATTATAATAGTTTGCATGTGCATTTTTTTTACAAATTTGTGCATTTTTTTATTTTTCTTTTTTTTTCTTTTTTTTTCTTTTTTTTCTTTTTTTACAGCATCCATGGCTCAATCAAGGGCAACAGGGAAGGGGAAGAATGTCCCCATTGGAGATGCCCCTCCTCTTCCAATTTCATTAGGGTCTCCTGCAAGTGTTCCCTCTATTGCAAGTGGGGCTGCAATAACAGTTTCAAATGTTGAGGGAAGACTTCCTCCTCAAGGTAACAAATATTCCTTGTTGAAATATGTCACAAGAGAGCAAGGGCCAAGCAGCAAGGTGAAGGGAGGAGGCAATGTGAGTTGGAAATGCAACTATTGCCACAATACTTTCACGAGCACATATTTCCATGTGAAAGGTCATTTGTTAGCTTTACCTGGTTGTGGAATTGGAGCTTGTACAAAGGTGCCTTTACCAAAGGGGAAAGAAATGGAAAGAGAGTCCAATGTTGATATGGCAAATGTAGCTGCAAAATCAAAAAGAAAACCAAGAATGATGACCCCCTTCCATTCTTTAGGAAAAGCAGCAACAAATTCCCACTTGAGAGCTCTGGTGGGGGACAAGCAACAAAAGGAAAGGCAATTTCACTTGATCCAATGGACAAGATTTTTCAGAAAGAGAAACAGGAAGAGCTTGATCTCACCATTGCTTTTTTTCTATCAAAACTTCATATCCTTTAATGTTGCACGCTCACCTCTTTTTATTGAGATGGGTCAAGCTCTAACTCAAGGGGCTCCATTAGGGTATGTGCCTCCTGGGTCAGAGAAGCTCAGAACCACATTGTTGAGGAAGGCAAAAAAAGAGGTGGAAAGAATGTTTGAGCCTATTAAAGCATCATGGCCAACATCTGGGGTTAGCATTGTTTCTGATGGATGGACAAATCCAGCACAGCACCCACTCATTAACTTCATGGTGTCTTCCTTGAATGATCCAGTTTTCTTGAAAGCAATGGATGCACTTAGACAATACAAGGATGCACAATATATGGGTGAGTTGTTTATTAAAGTTATTGAAGATGTAGGTGTTGATTCTTGATGCACCTATATGCAAGGTTGTTGGCATGATTGTGGAAACTAAATATCCACAAGTGTTTTGGAAACCTTGCATTGTCCATTCATTGAACTTAGCACTGGAATCTATTGCTTCTGATGTGCTTTGGATTGGTAACATTATTGAGGATGCACGGCATATCCGTAACTTTGTACAAAATCATACAAATGCCCTCACTATCTACAAGGAGTACAACAATCTATCATTGTTGAAGATTGTGAATACAAGGTTTGTCTCTTTATTCATCATGTTGAAGAGGTTGAGAGAGGTCAAGTCTCTTGGGGTTGTGGTTATTTCAGAGTTTTGGTCTTTTTAGAGAAAAACAGATCAAGTAGCCTTTAAAAGAGTGACGGACACAATGTTAGATGATGCTTGGTGGGAGAGGGTAGATCTACTTATTCAGATCATGAACCCTATCATTTCTTTGCTTCAATTTACAAATCTAGACCAACCCATCCTAGAAGTGGTTTATGAGGGATGGGTTTCCATAATTGAGCCTGTGAGGAGCATTATTTTACAGAGTGAGTGCCCCTAGTATGAGACATCATCAGAGGCCTTCTTCACCACTATACAGGGTATTCTTGTCAACAAATGGGACTGTTGTCGCACAGATTGTCATGACAACGCTCAAATCGAGGGCTGTCACCTTGATCCCCAATCTCTCTGTTTATGCCATCTCCCATGGCTAAGGGGGGTAGACCCTATGGGATGAATGAAGATCAACTGTGGACCAGTTGGGTTGGGAGACAAAACAAGGCAATTTAGCACTTGATTGTTTTAGAAATTAATGTACCAGTGCCTTATGGGGTTAATGATTAAATGATTATTTATTAAATGTTGCAGAAGTATAAACCATGTAAAACAATCATTTATCATCAAATAACCCAAATGATGTAAGATATTCAACAAATGAACAACGCCTTAACGATGATTCAGCAATTAAACTTCAAAAAAAATTAAATGCTTTAAATGATCATAAAATTTAAATGCTGACCAATTACCACTTTCACATAGCTAACTTCAAAATAAACATTAAGTGCGTTTAACTATAGAGAAATGGAACATAGAGACATCAACTATGCAATTTTCAATTTTTTGCTAAGCTTTTCAAAAAAATATATATTTTTAAATATTTTTTATGATTCTAAGTTAAAAAATCAAAATAGAACAAAAAGTTAAAATCCTAAATTAAAATCTAATCTAAACTAAAATCTAATAAAAATAAAAAGGAGCTTTTTAAGCTTTTATGAATTTTTTTTTATTTATTCTGAAGTAAAATAAAATTAAACTAAACTATAAAAAAAATGAAAACTAAATATAAATTCCAAAAATAAAACTCAGACCTGAATATAAATCAAATAAAAATCTAAACTAGATCTAAAATTTAATCCTAAAAGAAGGCTTGAAACAAAACTTTTTTATGCCATTTTTTAAATTTTTTATGATTTTTTTTTAATTTTGAGAATAAAAGTAAAACAAAACTGAAGTTCTAATAAAACTAAAATCTAATCTAACTTAAATCTAAAGGGACCTTTTATGCTTTTTTCATATTATTTTTTAATTGAAACATAAAAACAAAACTAAAAAAATAAAGATTAAACTATCCTAACCTAAACCAAAATATAGTGCTGTTTTATTAAGTTTAGAAACTAAGTAAAAGGGAAATTTCAATATATATATTATATATATATTTGATTTTAAAATTCTTATTTAAAACTAAACTAAAATCTAAAAATCTAACTATAGAACAAATCCTAATAAGAACTAATCTTTTGCTTTTATTTTTTAATTTTTTTGTATTATATATTTTTAATTTATTTTCAAAGAAAACTGAACAAAATAACTTCAAAATCTTTAAATATTAATCTAAATTTAAAATACAAACCATAGAAGAACTTTTTGGTTCCCCATAAAACAAAAAAAAATTAAGAAATTTATTTTTTTATTTCTTTTGATTTTTTAAATAGAACCAAAATTAACTAAGCAAAATTAGAGTAAATACAACTTAACAAACAAAAAAAAACAAAACAAAACAAAAATATTATTAATACTAAACTAAACTAAGAGTTAAAAAAATTAAAACTCAAATCTATCTAAAAAGAATACGCTAACCTAAGGAAGAAAAATTCTAAACTAGAAACTAGAATAAAACTAAATTAAAACTAACATGTATAGTCCTAAAACTAAAGCGTAACTAAAAAAAATCAAACGAAAGTAAATCTAACTCTAAACCTAAAATCCAAACACATGAAAAAAATTTCTTTTTGATTTACACAAGCTTGGGAGCTCAACGGCAAAAGGAGAAGATTGCGTGGACGAGAGCCGACGTGAGCTAAGGAATCGTCGAGGGTTTTGAATGTTGCTTGCAGGTGCGGGAACAACGAGTTTTTTGCAGGTGGATTGGCTGCGCGTGGGAGGTTTTCGACTTGCAGGTTTGCTGCTTGGGAATTGGAAAATCGATGGAAGCTGAATGTGGAGCAGCGTAAGAAATCCAGTTCAAATGGAGATACCTTCCACTATATTTCAGAATCTACACTATCATTCAAACCCCAGAGATCAGACAAGATACTTGTGCCTAAATCAATCTTCATCAAGCTATTAACAACGGCTGAAAATAAAATTATGCAGAAAAATAAATCATCTTACAGCACTTTCAGAAGAATAACACCAGCAAGATTTTTAACCCCAAAGTCTTTCTTTATTGCACAAAAAATGACTGCAAGAGAGCTTTCTTTAGCCTCAGACTCTCAGACCTAATCTTTTTCAAATGACCCCTAGCACCTTATTTAAAGGAAAAATTCCCAATGGCTAGCTCGAATGATCCATGTCAAACTAATCTCAACCGTCGATGAGGATCAAGATTTCTTTTAATCTCATCCGTCGAATTTTTAAATGCATTTTAATATATTAAACAATTAAAATTCTGCATTTATTTACTCAAAATTTTGACTTATTATTATTTTATTTTTCAAATTTTTATTTATTTTTTAATTTTTTTATTTTATTTATATTTTTTATTTTTTTATTTATTATTTTTAAATTTTTTTTTATTTTTTAGTTTTTTTTTATTTTTTATTTTATTTATATATATATATATATATATATATATATATATATATATATATATATATATATATTTGGATCCTCGAACTTAGCCTTTGGAAAAATACCTAGGACTTCGGACTTATGAGGGGATTAAAACATTTTCTAACCCTCAAGACACTTTACATCATGACTTTTACAATTTTACATCTCATGGGGGTAAACCCATTTGACACAGACATAGACCACCCAATGTTGCGACACAGATATAATCTAGCAGATCAACGCACTAGGATTCCCCTAAGATTCTAATGACAAAATTCATTCCGGCTTTGGGGTTAGGCTAAAGGAAAACTTTGCCAATCATGGATCAGTGAGACAAAAAACCTTCCGGAACGTAGATTATCACTAGAAAATTAGATCCACCTAGGCAATTTACATACATGACTCAAATCTGCTAAGATTATTTACAATTTACACATGCAGACTAGGTTTACAACATAACATGATCAGGTCGACGGTGACTGTCGAATGGCACGGACACATCGATCAAGTGCTATCCCTTTTGCAAAGAAAAGGGGGTGTACTTCTATGGGTAGTTGACATGTAGTGGTCAACAGGGACAAGAATTGCACAGCTTTACATTGTTTGGCTAACTCATTGAACCCAAAGTACTACAGCCATGAGTGGTTGAATGGTGGACCTTCCCGCAAATTCCCTCCCCACATGGATGGTGAAATCTCACAGAGGAGGAAAGATGCATTCAGATGGGTTTTTCATGATAAAGCATCCCTTGATGAGGTGGAGGATGCCTTTGCAGAGTTTTCCACTGGCACTAGTCAATTTGCAAGATATGATCTGATTAGAGACAGGGGGTTTAAGAAGCCCTATTCTTGTGGGAAAATCATGGGGGAACAAGCCCTCCTCTACAGCAATTAGCCATGAGGCTCCTCTCTCAGGTGACTTCATCGTCTTGTTACAAGAGGAATTGGAGCACATATGGGAATTTGTATAGTGTCAAGAAGAGCAGGCTTGAGCAGTCTAGGGCAGAGACAATGGTGTATATGCACACCAACCTTCATCTTATTTACAGGCAGAGGGATGATGAAGCAACAAAACTTATAGCTTGTTGACTTAATGTAAAAATACACAAAAGACATTTGTAATAATAATTTATTAATATATAAAATGTACAAATAATGTAGAATGTTACAATGAGGACCCACATACATACTAGGCAGGTGTCCCTTCACAGTTGAGCATGTCTTTCGGACATGCCTTTTCACTTAACTTGATGACTAACTAACATAATCATTATTTGATTATTTATCATTATTTATATTTATTTTATTGTGTTAAGAATTATATCATTGCCTTCCTCATCGAAAAGCTTTGTCCTCAAAGCTTATTCGCTAATAATTCCTTCCTTGCCCACATCTTCTTGGTATGTGTAAGTCATCGATACTAGGTCTTCAAATCCAGGTATTTCGATTTCTCCTTCAGTTTCTTTTAATATATAATTAAATTAATTTAATTATATTATTATCAATAATATATCGACCCCACTATAGTGTTATGTATTATGTGTTATGTTATACGAATGAATGAGCTATCACGGTGGAGTGAGGTAATGGTTGACCAAGATGTAGACCCTCTGTGTGGCGCGTTATACAGGGTTCGATGGTGGAGAAACCATGATGGCAGATCAGCAAGTGTCAGCGGGGGTTGCAGGTGGTCGGGTTAGGTCTGTGGAGCGAGCTTTGATGGTCCCAAAAGGATAGATGGTCGGATAGTCTGAACGGACCCAGTTCTTGAAATTTCGTGCATGTTGAAAATGTTATCAGTGGGACAAACCGCTTTTCTTCACCCGCCAAGATTTTTATATGAAGAATAGCTTCCTATCCAGGGTCGAGTGTTGTCACGGAATTCACGGTTTCCTGCATATGACATTGACAGACCAAAATATTCTCACTTGATTGATTCAGAGCAATATATCTTGGGACAAGACAAATAGTATGTGTTGGTTCCAAGCGTTTGGATGAAGACAACTAGTAATTAATACCCATCTTCACATTGTCCTTGAAAATAGTTCCTTCCTGAACTACTAAACTAATTTCCACGAAGCCAGAGAAATTCTCCAAATCTAGTAATGACGCAATTGCTTTCTCCCACTCTCTGAATGAGTATCTTGTCATACTTCTCAAACCACGAAATTCTGGACCTAGGATTGAGAGGAATTATGTTGCCTGAATCACAAGTATATTTATCATTCCTTCTCCACATAAAGAAGGACTCTTGTTTGGAGGCACAACAAATGAGTGGCATATCAATATCATTTTGAAGCGCATATCGAGTATAAATGATAACATCTAAAAGTCCCATATCTCCTCATGATAACCTTAACATAGCAATGTATTATCCATCCCCGAAATCCAACTCTATATCGAGATCATGCAGTGCACCGTTAGATTTGTTTGAAAACTTTCCCCAGTCACCAGCATTTATGTCTTTCTTAACCAATCCATTTGGTTCATTCCTTACTGCTACATTATTTACATCACTATCCATGGGAGAACTTTCACTCGGCGATATTGATTTGTGTCTTAATGCTAAAGGCTTCTCAACCTCGGAGTCAGCACTACGCATAGGGAACCCTTCACTGGGTAGTTTTGTCGATTGTTTTACCTAAAATCTCACACGCAAGGGAACATCATCATCTCAATCATTCTCAGACTTCACAGATTTCGTTCGGCGCAGATTCTTTAGGCTGAATAAATTTGCTAGTAGGCATTAAATTGCAACTTTATTTAATCTTTGGCCAGTGTGTTTTCTGTAGCTCCTTTTGGCAATATAGATACCTCATGACTTAAAGGTTTGCCATCTTCAGAATAATCAATGTCTTCTTTAGCATTTTTCTCATTGTCATGATACTGTTCATCTTCTTGTTTCTCATTATCATTCTCATCCATATCAAGATCAGTTTCATCTGGATCCTCATCCTGATCTATATCAGCTTCATTGGAATTTTCAACATTATAATCATCTACTGCTTCATCTTCTTCACCATCTTGATTGATATCATTTTCATATTCATCATTATCTATTACATCTTCATTTTCATTATCATCATAATGAACAAAATCTTCTTCTCCTGCCTCACCTTGTTTCGTTTCTTCACTATCGCTTTCATCTTCCTTATTATCGATTTCCTTTAGACATGCTTTAACTTCGGCATATGATTTTTCCCATTGCTGAATCTTTTCTTGAATTTTACTAATCTGCTCAATAAATTCAGGGCAAAATCTTAATGACATATTGTGCAGTGAACAACGTTCAAGGACTCGCATGGTTATATTGTGCGGTCTGGCTCTGATACCACTCAAGCAACAAAACTTATAGCTTGTTGACTTAATGTAAAAATACACAAAAGGTATTTGTAAAAATAATTTATTAATATATATAAAATGTACAAGTGATGTAGAATGTTACAATGAGGACCCGCATATATACTAGGCAGGTGTCCCTTCACGATTGGGCACATCTTTCAAACATGCCTTCTCACTTAACTTGATGACTAATTAACATAATCATTATTTGATTATTTATATTTATTTTATTTTGTTATGAATTATATTTATAATATATGAGTGGTTGAAAGGGAAGACAGATGTGGGATGTCTTCTAATGATATGGATTTGGATCAATGTTGCAGGAACGCCCCCCCCCCCAGCGGTTCTAAGGCCCAAAGCGCATCCCATGCGGATGCATCCAGGAAACGTTCCCGGAAGCGCGCTTCCAAAATTCAGAAGCACGCTTCCGCCTGTTTTGGACGCTTCCTGGATGCTTCCTAGACGCTTCCTAGACACTTTTGCCTGTTTTGGAAGCTTCCGCCTGTTTGGGATGTTTGTTTAGAGTATAAATGCAAAAAGATATAAATATATATATATATAGCAGACGCTTCGCATCCTAGATTTTTGGAAAATGATGCTTCCGCGTCCCCGCTTCGTCCCCGCTTCGTGCAACATTGATTTGGATAACAGTGTTGAGTTGGCATTGTCCAACTTGGATCTCAATGATCTAGTGCTAGAGCCTATCACATTTAATGATGGTGATATTGTAGAGGGGTCATCCTCCACACCAGCAAATGCAGAGATGACTTTGGATACAGGGGAGGAGGATGCAACAGAGGAGAGCAGTGGTGACCATGAGGATGAGGACAGTGATGCTGATTTTGATGATGACTATCAGGATTGATGACTCATGAGTCATGAGCTACCTATTGCCTTGAGGCTTGTATACTTGCAGTTGTTTTGTATTTGCTATTTCTATTTGCCATTGGCAGTGCACTACCTATGTAACACATCTTGATTTTAATGACTTGTCTTTATCTTACTATCTTGTCTTTCTCCTATTGGATCATTGATGAATTGAATGTATTATGATTTACCATTTATGTCACAATTGTATTTGTATGCATAATGTTACTTTGTAAAACTTACATCTAGATGATGATCTATGTTTGAAATATATATATATATATATATATATATATATATATATATATATATATATATATTATATATATATATAATTTTAAATATATATATAAAACGTATCCAAACGTGTCCTGTTATGAGGGGTCAACGTGTCTATATCCGACACTAGAATCCATGTATCCGTCGAATCCTAAATCCTCGTGTTAAGTGACTTTGCTTTTAGCTAGTTCTATGTCAGCAAGTGCACAATTCAAATTTCCTTGGGTGAGACACATTAGTTTATGCCAACAGGTTTTTTCATTCATGCATGTATAAAATAATAGAGCTAATATATATCCCATGGGATTATCTCAACTAGTTGTTGCCAATGTTGATAGGAACAGGTGCCCAATTCAAATCTCCTTGAGTGAGACACATTAGTTTATGCCAACAGGTTTATGACTACTCCCATCCATGAATATTGTGAAGCATCCCTTATGTTTTTCTGTAATAATTTCCTTGGAAAAATGTATAGCTTATATATACACTTTATTGGTGATGAGAGATGATCTGTTATAATTTATAGGTAAAGAACCTACCCAACATTCATTTATCAGCTTATATGCATTCAATATATATATATATATATATATATATATATATATATATATATATATATATATATATATTATACAGTGTTCCACGGGACGCGTCCCCCAGGGTTGGATGCACGCACCACTCGCACCCCACAAACCCAGGACGGGGAGTCTACTAGGGGTGTGTTTCCCCACGCACCCTTTTTGGAGAGCCTTGGGGAGACACAAGAGGTTGCGCCAAGGCATCCCCCTCAAAACATCAGTACCTAGTATATAGTATATGGTAATATAGTAGTATGTTTTACTTTCAATTTAGATTCTAGAATGATGAATGATGAATCTAATTTTTAAATCAATGTAGATTGTATAATGATGAATGATGAATGATATGGATCAATGTATTTGAATATTTCATTATTGAATTTTTTTATTGAATCTCATGGTATGGATGACTAATGAGTATGTCATATGAATGATGTATGTACCAAAATTAATGATGAGAATGGATCAACGTATGTCATTATTTAATTCAATTATGAATTTAAATTTTGTGTGGATCAAATTTCAATTTTCAATGTATTGGTATCCATATTACTATTAGTCTATTTAATATTTATGCTTTCATTATTGAACAATGAATATGAGCTTGAATTTTATATATATATATATATAATAAATATATATATATATATATAATATATATACCTCGGACGTCCCAAGCAACCCCGAAATTTCCCTAAAATTTGAGGGTACTCACACGTCCCCCCTATGCGTCTCCCCGCACCCACGTCTCTCTGCACCGGAGCTTGGTGGAACACTATATATATATATATATATATATATATATAATATATATATATATATACATTTAGAATACTATAAAAATAATAACAATATATAAAATAAAATAAGACATTGCTTCTCCCTATAATTTCTTCCTATTCAACATAGTGTTGTTATTACTCCACGAGAGTGGAAGAACCCAAATTCCAATCATTTCTGAAGTGGTTAATCAATGAATTCATTTACTTGTTTCAAATTGGGTTTTCCTCTATCCAGAAAGTGTGAATTTGATTGTGATTATGTTAAAAAATAACTTGTTCTTCCTAGACCTCTTGAGATTATCGATTAATTATAACTGCAACAATATATCATCATAGTCTAATGAATTAAGTCGTTCTCGGTTGATTTTCAGCAAAAATGGCATAGAAATTTATTTAAATCTTTAATGTTATAGGCTTAGACAGAGGAACAATAATGTTCCATGGGAACGCGTCCTCCAGGGTGGGGTGCACGCACCCCACACACTTGGGATGGGGAGACGCCTGGGGAAACATTACCCCACATCCCCCTTTTGGGGAGACACGGGGAGATGCACAGGGAAACATTTCCCCAATGTGGGGACACATATCCCCAAAAGGGGTGCTTATGGTTGTCATCTCTCAAAAAGGGCTAGGTGTCCCCCCTTAATTTTGCTTTAAAACAATAATTTATGAGTGGGGAAACTTAATATTCAAACCCTAGGGTCCTACTAATGCTATATAATAAATGGTAATGTCAAATTCTTAAAGTAAAAATGACATTCTCCTTTATCTTTCATTTTCATTTTATCTTTTATTTTCATCCTATTACTTAAATTTTTAACATTACCATTAATTGACTAGAAATGTTTGCATTAGTTCTGCCCTTATTGGATTTCATATGGAGAAAGTAGAATTTTAGATCCCCACTCAAAATCCATTAGACGTAACAGTTTTCAAGATTTTAGGATTGGGGATATTGCAATGTTTCCACTAGATTCTATCATTTATGAGGGTTTGGAACTAGCACTTAATCAAGACTACCAAGCCCAGAAGCGCCCTAATTTTGCAATCCCTAGCTCACTCATTCGACTTACCAAACTTATCTCTACTTGGCATACCGAGCGACGCTATTTGACTTACCAGTTAACTGTTTCCTCTCCTCCCCTGCAACACTCCTTCAATGCTCATTGTCCATTTTAATTTTCAGTTTTAACTTTTGAGTCCTTACTCTAGATATCGATGACCTTACATTGATCCTTTGATTCATCACTCTTTACCATTATTGAGTTTGAGTTTTATCAATTTACTATTCCAGTCTTCAAACTTCAATATGTACCATAGTATTAAAAACCGGTCAGTCTGAACCGAAAACCGATCAAACTGGATGGTTCATTCGCCAAACCAACCGAACCGGTCAAAAAATCCAGTCAACCACCCTCATTCGCCCTCAATTCCGTCATAAACCGATCAGTTCATTGCCAAGTTGGTCGCAGACCCAACAAAGGCATTCTTGGAGGCTTGTGAGGTGGTTTGGAGGGAAAATATGGGTTGTTTCCCTCCAAAAACAACCCCTCCAAGCCAACAACTAGAGGTCTCCCCTCTCATTTGCCTCACACATCTCATTTAGAATTTTTGTGAGCTTCATTGTAAGCTTGGAAAGTGTTGATTTTTTGATGGAGTAGTGGAACAACAGAGTTTGAGCTAAATAGTAGCCACCATGCCTCCAAAACCCAAGAACACTGCATAGGCTCATTGTGATAAGATTGATGGGAAAATGATCTACAAATATTGTCAAAAAACCATTGAAGGAGGGGGTATTAATATGTTCAAGCAACACTTGGCTGGGATAGGAGGTCATGTAAAGCCATGTAGAGCACCGAATGAAATAATACGACATATTAGGGTAGAATACCTTCAAAAGTTTGAGACTTAAGTCACTGAACCAACAGAGAAGTTTGTGACTCAAGCAATGGCAAAGTTTGAGAGTCGAGACTCAACCAACTAAGTTTGATCATGATGAGAAGTTTTAAGTGATAATGTTGATCACTAATAGCATATATGTAGACTTGTAGTAGGCCAGTGGCCCCATAGTAAGTAGACTTTGTTTTTGGACTCTAGAGGTCCTTTAGACCCTCATTGATTATATATTTTGTTCCTGATATGTATTTCACTTGGTGCCATTTTGATATATTCAACTTTACATGGTGTATATACCATGGGAAAACTTTGCATATTTTGTGTCTATTGGTTTGGAATCATGGTTTTAAATCTTAAAAATAATTTTTTTCTTTAAAAATTAATTATTTCATGTGTTTTTTAAAACCGGTTCATTAAGATCTATAACTAGTCTCGGTTTGACCGGTTCCAGTTTGAAACCCGGTTTATTAGTGTTGAAAAATCAATGCAAATAGATTAGGGTTTGATTTCTCTTTATTGATAATTACTCGTGAGTTATGTTGGTTTCTTTTACTTCTTTATTATGTTATCTTTTATCAAGCAATTACCATATTATGTGTGTATGAAGATCACAAAAACACAAGAAACAAGATGTAGGCACCATGCCAAGGAAAAACCCCCTCAAGGAAAAAACCCAGGCAAAATTATCTTCCTTCAATAGTTTTCTTTTTCAACCTAGAAATAGACCAAACTTTCCCTCCACACCAAGTCAGCCCTTCCAAATCTTCAACCTCTTTGCAACAACACTTCCACCCCAACAACTTCGACTATGCAGCAACTTATCGCATTAGGGAGCAACTGGCAGCAGCGACACTTGGAAGACTTCGATCTCCAAAACTAGGGCATGAAAGAGAGAAAGTAGCACCAAAACTTCAATTTCTTCATTTTCCTTAGCCTTGACCCAACTCGCACTCTTTTTTACTTCCTTCACCCACTTCACACATCTTCCAACTTCACTAGAGATATCGAACTTGCTTGAAATGAGATGCTCCATATGAATTCGATCTCCTTCTATTTATAGTCTCCAGGTAAGCTCAAATTAGTGTCCCTTAGGCCGCCCTGGTGTGGAGGTTACATAAATCATATTTAACTCAATAATAAAACTTTTTACATGATTCCAAAGCCCAAGAAGGGTCTCTTTAAAAGTACAATGACTTTATTGACTCAATATTAATCCTAGGAGTCCACAATGGGGACTTTGACTAATATAATGATGACCCAAGCATGAACCTCATGCTTTAATAAGTCATTGATATAATAATAAAAACCTTTTCTTTATTCTTTTGACAAGTACATTACATAATGACTCAAATATATTTATGAAGACCGAACCTAGTTACATTCTTCAACAATTAGATGGACTAGTCCGGTCACCGATTTAGGTTTTTAATATTATGGCATCTAATGTAGTCCAGTTTGCTTAGTATACTATTAGATCTACGATGATGAATGATGAATTTAAATTTAAATCAATTTAGAATCTAAAATGATAAATGATGAATTTAATTTTTAAATGAATGTAAATTCTAGAATGATGAATATAGATCAATGTATTTCACTATTTAATTTAATTATGTATGGATCAATGCATTTATGCTTTCAAAATATATATATATAATTTATATTATACCCCTGTATCCCTTGTTCCCCTAAATTCCTCTCTAATTTGAGGGTACTCCAACATGTTCCCTATACATCTCCCCACACCAAGTCTCCTTGTCCCGAAGTCTTGGTGGAACATTGAGCAACAACAATGCAATGAGTGAATAATAAGAGATAGTGTAATGAACATATGTAAACATGCATTATAGGTGTACTTGATCTATTTATACTTTAGTGCACCTTTGCACTTTATCTTTTTGTGTGAGTCACCCACTTTATTGTATTTTATTAGACGTGGTCAATTTTGATCATTCTCCTTGAGGGTTTGGTACTCTCTACATGGTAAATACAAATGAGAATACAACATAAGCACAGTTCTGTCAATCTTCTCCATACTTGCTTCTTTGATCTCTTATGTTGTCTTATATGTGAGTACTTTTCTTCCTGCAATGAACATGCTCTCATTATGTAGGCAAGTAGGCTCTAGGCCGGCTAGGTGGGCTAATTATTAATTAATAATAAGTAATTGTTATGTACTTTTTTTCGGAGGAAAATCTGGCAGATCCACCTTAAGGGATCACATCCCGTTGGCCAAACTAATTAGAGTCTAACCCAGTGTTGCGGGGGAGCGCCCCCCCCTGGGATCCCACTTCCCAATCCGCGCTCCGGGCATGAGTGACTTAGGAGCGGGTCGGGAGCGTGCTCCCAGAGAAAAGAAATAAACATATATATATATACATATACATATATATTTCTGCTCCCTGCCTATTGTTGGAGTGAATTAGGGAGCGATCGCTCCCGTTGCTCCTGGCCAGTGAGCGACAGAAAAGAAAAAAAAAATAAAAAATAAAAAAAATAAAAAAATAAAATAAAAAAATAAAAAATAAAAAAATAAAATCGCACGAAAAAAATAAATAATAAATATAAATATAAAAATGTCGGAAAATAAAAAACATCGTCGGTTTTGGGGGAAGAAAGGGAGGGTAGGGAGGAAAGGGAGGGAGGGAGGGAATATAAATAAACCCTCCCTCCAATCAATTTCATTATTTTAGAAGAGAGTGAGAGTGAGAGGAAGAGGAGAGTAAGAGAGGGTGAGGAGCAAGAGAGAGTGAGGGGCAAGAGAGAGCAAATGAGAGTGAGAGCAAGGAGCAAGGAGAGAGCAAGTGCCAAGGAGCAAGAGAAAGCAAGGAGGGGAGATTGGAGGCCAAATAGGTAGGCTCTATTCTAGCATTTTTTTTTCATGTTCATTACTAAATAAATGAATAAATTTTTTTCTCCCATTCCCATTCCATTTTTTTTGCAGATTCAAACATCATGGTTATATTTCTTGGCATTTTCTTCTTCTTGATACCTTTTTTGGTTATTATGGTGTTGGAGAGTAGAAAAATGAGGGTTGAAAATGAAGAATGGGATGAAAAAGGGGGTCATAGTGGATTTGATGAAAACCCCGATGAGGAGGAGCTAAAGGAAAGTCAACATGAGTCAGTTCAAAAAACTAAACAAGACCAAATCCCATTATGGAAATATGTTAATAGGCCTGAAGCAGGGAAAGCGGTGGAACCACTAAATTTCATTGCCCCCATTGCAACAATAATTACACAGGTTCATACACTCGTGCCAAAAATCACCTTTGCGGGAAAAGGCCATGGGATGGAGATAAACAAATAGGAATCAAAACTTGTACAGGTGTGTCAGCAGCAGATAGAGCCAAATACATAAGGAAAGAGGAGGAAGCCCAATACAAATCCAAAAAATCAAAGGGTTTCTTTGAACCAAGCTCACAATCACAAAGAACTCCTTCATGTTAAATTATGGTATGTTCTATGCTTAGAGCAATTTACTTATTTTTCTTCTTATTAACCACATATTAGCAATCACATATACATTAAGTAAAGTGCAGATAGAACATTAAATGAGCAACAGAAAACAAGCCAAGACAAGAGACTCAAGATGTGGCGGCTAGCCAGGGACAAACCCCAATGTGGGGAAACCCTTTGATTAAATCTTCTTTTATCCTCAATAGTTCAACAGAGAGAAATTGTACAAAATCTGAATTCTGTAATTTTATATCAGCAACAGCAAACCCTAGATCAGCAAAGTCAAACTTGGTCAAACTAGCTAAAATTGACCTCTAAAATACTTGGTCAATTTCCGATCAACTTGTCCTCGAACAGCCTGAAGAAACAGCCCTTGAACAGCCCCAAAAGTTCAGTCAATTTGCAGATTTCTGAAGTCAACTTGCAGCCCTAAACTAGGACAATCAACACCGGTCAAACCAGAGGTCAGATCACCTCGATTTTCGTTCCAAAAATTGCGACCTGCCTAGGAGAGGCAACCACACCCAATCCGCACTTCTAGAAGGTCAACGCTTGGTCAACGTTGGTCAAAGAGATGACCTGCTACCCTAGCATCTTTCTTTTTGCATCTTCCTTGCCTTAGGACGTATTCCTTTCAGCCACACGTGAGAGAGAGAGAGGCTCCTTTTATGCGTAGGAGAGAGAGAGAAGATGAGTGAATTTAATTTTCCAAATGAGGAGAATGCTCCTTGTATTTATATGCAAATGTCGAGGTAGAATAGACATCACTGTTGGGCTTCTGACCCTACATAAGTTCACTGGCCGACCTTGACAATTCGTCCATAATCAAAATAAATTCAATCTCAAATTAATAATTAATAAATTACTTTTTATACTAATCATTAAAATCATTATTAAATTAATAAAAAGAAAAATCTAGGCCTAATATTATGATTTTAAATTAATATATATATTTTATATATATATTAGTATTAATAATATTTATAATAATTTAACTATATCCATATATAAAATAATAATAATATAATAATTGTATAACCATTAATATTATTTATACTTTATTTAATTTTATTAATATATATATATTATAATATATATATTATATATATAATATTAATTTAATTAATTAATATTAATTATATATATATATATATATAATATATATATGTATAATTATTAATTTAATAAAATTATATATATTATTATTTAAATTAATAATTAATATATATATATTATATCATATATAATTATATATATATATAATTCAATACATCATACTCGACCCTTATAAGAGGGTCTCTGAACGACACCAAGTTGTTCTCGGAAAGTCAGGAATTTGACATTTCCTAGGGGCTTTGTCAAAATGTCAGTGACCTATTCATTTGTACCGATATGTTGAAGCCTTATTGCTCCTCGCTGCACCATATTTCGAATATAGTGGTACCTGATATCGATATGCTTGGAGCGATCATGAAATACGGGATTCTCTGATAACAAATCCCGCACTGGTTGTCACACAGAATCACGCTGGTATCCAATGTAAATCTAAATAACTCACTGAAGATATTTCACAACCACCCTGCCTCACAAGAGGCCATGCTAGCAGCAATGTACTCTGCCTCGGCGGTGCTCAAAGCCACCGACTTCTGCTTCCTGCTCATCTAGGATATCGAGGCAGATCCCAAAGAGAAACTACACCCAAAAGTGCTCTTTCAGTCCGCCACACTGCCTGCCCAATCAGCATCAGTATACCCAAGTAGTCTCACATCTCTGGTAGTGTATCTCAACCCATGAGTGATTACGCCACGAAGATATCTCCACAAATTCTTGGCACCAATCCAATGTGAGTGGTGAGGCTCAACCATATGTTGACTCAATGTGTTGACTGGAAAGCATATATCCGGACAGGAGTTCACCAAGAACATTAATGCTCTGACAGGTTGACGATACTCGATAGCATTTCGTAAAACAGGTCCAGCAGCACTACTGCTTAACTTCTTATAGTCAAGCTCCATCGGGGTAGTTACAGGCAGTGTTTTAAAACTCCGACTCCGACTCCGACTCGGCCGAGGGTCGACTCGGCCGAGGGTCGACTCTGACTCCGACTCCGACTCGGTATCGACTCGACCGGCTCGATTTCAATGACCCGGTCGTTGTAAAAAATACATTAAATATTTATTTTTTATAAAAACACATAATTTTAAAGATTTTCATTCATGTTTCCAAACACACAGCATTAGAATATAGATAGAAGACAACATATGATCAAAGTAGTTTCATGAATATATCCATTATATCAAAATGGCACCCAGTGCATTGTCCAATACATACACGATGATGATATAGAGATCAAAACAAAAACACATAACCAAGGAGGCTATAAATGGCCTCTACAACAAGAGTCTGTGACCAGTACTACTGGCTACTGCTAGAGTTGCCAACATCATCTGGCTCAGTGTTACTTGGGAGTAGGAGTGAAAGTGGGGAGCAAGAGTGAAAACGGGAGCGGGAGCGACATTTTCAAAAGCTCCTGGTTTGGGAGCGAATCCCAGAGGAGTTCGACAACCAACGTCACTAACATCAAGGTACATAGAGGGATTGGTGCTCTTGATTAAATACGAGTTCCATACCCTAATACATGACAAAATTCAATGGAAACATTGCAATCCTCCAATCCTGAAATCCTGAAAACTGATAAGTCTGCTGGATTTTGAATGAAATCTAAAATTCTACTTTCTCCATATTAAATCCAATGAGGACGAAACCACTCTCAAACATCCTGAGTCATTTCATGGTAATGTTAAAAATTTAAGTAAAAGGATGAAAATGAAGATTAAGGAGAATGTCAATTTTACTTTAAGAATTTAACATTACCATGCAATTTGAATAGCATATCAATAGTAGAGCGCATTTGAGTGTGTTAAATAGGGTTTGGGAGGGGGAAATGGACCCCAAATAACATTTAGCTAATTCAAAAAACACATTGGAGTCCAAACCAATCAGAAAACACCTTAAAATTTCATTAAAAAAATGTTAAATCGCTGTTTTGGATGGGGTTACGGGCTGTTATTTATGACTCGGCCGAGTCAATATGGAAACGGCCGAGTTGGCCGAGTCATGGCTGGCTCGGCCAACTGAACCGTTTCTTCAACCGAGTCACAGTTTTGGCCAATGAAACGGATCAACTCGGTCGTTTCCGTTTTGAATCGGCCGAATTTTAAAACTATGGTTACGGGCTTGCAATCCACCACGCCGAATCTCTCCAATATCTTCACCACATACTTTCCTTGAGATAGGAAAATCTCCCCTGGTTTCTACCAAACTTCCAGTCCTAAGTCTTTCATCTCGAACTCAGAAGCCAGCTCCCTCTTAGATTCGTGAATGAGAGGGTCTGCACCTGTTAGAGAGAGGTCGTCAACATATAGCACCAGTATGAGAGGCTTGTCATCTATAACCTTAAAGTAAAGGTTAGGGTCGGCTTCACTCCTAGTGAATCCCAGCTTCATCAAGTAGCTATCGATCCTCTCATACCATGCTCGGGGTGCTTGCTTTAGCTCATAAAGGGCCTTCTTCAACCTGCACACATGAGATTCCTGATCATAAATCTCAAATCCTTCGAGTTGCTCCACATAGACCTCCTCATTGATTGAACCATGTAAGAATGCAGTCTTGATATCCATCTGATGTAGGTTCCATCCTTGCAAAGCAACAAGGGCTATGATCGAGCAGATGGTGGTATGTCGGGCAACAGGTGCAAATATCTCGTCATAGTCTATACCTTCCTTCTGGGAGAAGCCACGAGCGACAAAACGAGCCTTATACTTTTCCGCACTTCCATCAACTGCATGCTTTATCTTGTAAAGCCATTTTGAAGTGACAACTGCTTTGTCCTAGGATCTGGGGACCACATCCCAAACATCGTTTTTCATAATGGACTCATATTCCTCGGTCATAGCATCCTTCCATACTTGATGCTTGACAGCATCTGTGAATGACGAAGGCTCATTTTGGATGATCGTGCTCATGATGGTCAGGTATCCCTAATACCTGTTCAGCTTCTTACATTCACGGAAGGTTCCTCGGGGTGCAATGTGTCCTTTAGCATCATCAAGTGTCCCCCTAAGTCATGAAGGCTTCTTCCTAGAAGAGGAAGGCTCTTGCGAAGGAGGATCAATAGGATCCATAGGTTCTTCCACATCAGGCATCGTCTCATCTTCTTTTTCCTTCCGTTCCCCGGTGTCAGCGTCTTTAGATCCCCTTAAAGTAGGAAGATTGTCTACCTTGCTAAGAGCCATATCTTCGTCAAAGGTGACATCATGACTAATCTCGACTTCCCTTTGACCAGCTACATAGATTCTATAGCCCTTAGTATTTTCGTTCTAGCCCACGAAGATTCCTTTCTTTCCAGATGCACCCAATTTATTCCTTTTTTCTTTAGGCACATGAAAATATGCAAGGCTGCCAAAAATTCTAAAATGAGATACGTCAGGTTTCTTACCGGTTAACATTTCTTCAGGAGTCTTGGAACCCAATGTTTGATGAGGGCATCAGTTTTGTACATATACAGTAGTATTTGCAGCGTCGACCCATAGAAACTTCAGAAGTCTTTGATCATGGAGCATAGCACGGACAGCTTCCAAAATTGTACAATTCTTCCTTTCCACCACACCATTCTGTTCAGGAGTGTATGGTGTAGTAGTCTCCCTCTTAATGCCAGCCTCTTTGCAAAAGTCATGAAACTCATTGGATTGATATTCAGTCCCATTATCAGTCCTTAAGATCTTGATCTTCTTTTCGGTTTGATTCTCGATCAAGGCTTTGAAGTGTCGAAACCAAGAGAACACTTCATCCTTCTTTTTCAAGAAGTATATCCAAGTTTTGCGAGAATAATCATCTATAAAAGTGAGGTAATATAAATATCCTCCCAAGGAGTTCACAGGCATCATACTGGATATGTCTGAGTGAACCAACTGCAATATAGCGGAGGTCTTGCTTTGCCTTGAGGGGAATGGTCCCCTTTTGAGCTTCCCTTCGGCACATCCTGGACATACACCTTCTTGCTCTAATTTGAACTCGGGCATCCCAGTCACCATTTTTCTTACACCGGGTAGAGCTTTATAATGAAGGTGAGCAAACCTTCGATGCCATAGTTCGGTCTAAAGAGATGTGTCACAAGACATGACACCCAGCAAACTTCCACCGACCTGATATAATGAATCAACTAAAAACCCAAGACTAAAAGCATCTTTAAAGTCTTTTCTCCATAACACGTACCTTGCCATCGCTGAAGGCCACCTTGTAGCCTTTGTCTTCCATTGCGGAAATGGACACCAAGGTCTTTTTGAGATCAAGTACATATAATACATCTTGTAAGTGGATGGTATTACCCTGATTCAATTGGAGAGTGACATTTCCTACGCCTTTCACGAGATATTTTGAATTATCTCCAAAAACAATTTCCAGGTTGGTTTCATTCTCTATCATATTATAGAGAGCTTCTTTGTAACCAGTGAAGTGCCTTGAGGCACCACTATCAATATGCCAATTTCCCAGCGAGTCCGGGGGAGCAGTAGTAGATAGAGTTGCTGGTAGATAATATTCATCTTGCTTATTGTTAACAATGTTAGATTCATACCTGGAATTTCTTGCCTTCTTGAATAGTTGTCCTCTTCCTTGATTTCCGGCACTTCTTTTACCTCTGCCATTTGACCTGCCATTCCTTTGATTGCCTTGAGAGGGATTTTCATCATCGTCCCGGTGTGAGTCCCTTTTATCAGGGCACTCCCTTGCATGGTGACCCGATTATTGCAATTGTAACATCATCCTTTTCTTCCACCCTTTCCTTTGAATTTAGCCCCGGAATTGTTTCTTCTTTTAGTATGAGAAGAAAAGGCAAAGGGGTGACCTTTAAGTATGGGCATTTCTTGCTCTTCCATCCTCGTTTCTTCTTGAATGCATCTGGCCATTAATTCCTCAAATCCAGGAATTACGTTATTGTTGAGAAGAGTAGTCCCAAATATATACCATTCAGATGGCAGTCCTCCAAGAGTTGTGAGTGTCATTTCCCTGTCAAGAATTCCTTCCCCAATAGATAGGAGATTTGATCTCGGTGATCCTTAAGAAATATGCTTGCATACTCTCATCTTTGCCCTTCTTAATTTCTTTCAGCTTATTTCAAAGAAACAAGACTTGATTTGCATCATTAACTTTAAATAAACTCAGCAGTCTATCGTAGATTTCCTTGGATGTGTTCGCTCGGAAACATAGGCCACCAAGTGCTTGTCGATAGAGTCTCAGATGATCTTCCTTGCTTTGACTTCTCCCTTGGTCCATTTGTTCCTAGCAGCAGCGGATGCATTTGATGGAGGCTCAACAATCCCGCCTCTCACATGGTCCAACACTTCCTGCTCTTCTAATGTTAGATCGAGAGACATCTTCCATTTGTGACAGTCAGACTTCTCACAGAGTTTGTCTTCAGCTAGGAAGTGTGTTGAGGACTCCATGATTTCTTTTTAAGATAGCCTTGCCAACCTTCTCTTCGGTGATTGCTCTTGCTCTTGCTCTTGCTTGGGCTTTGTCTTCACCTTAGCTCCGAGACCGTTTTAAATTATGGTATGTTCTATGCTTAGAGCAGTGTACTTATTTTTCTTCTTATTAGCCACAAATTAGCAATCACATATACATTAAGTAAAGTGCAGATAGAACATTAAATGATCAACAGAAAACAAGCCAAGACAAGAGACACAAGATGTGGCGGCTAGCCAACGACAAGCCCCAATGCGGGGACACCCTTTGATCAAATCTTCTTTTATCTTCAATAGTTCAACAGAGAGAAATAGTACAAAATCTGAATTCTGTAATTTTATATCAGCAGCAACAAACCCCAGATCAGCAAAGTAAAACTTGGTCAAACTAGCTGAAATTGACCTCTAAAATACTTGGTCAATTTCCGGTCAACTTGTCCTCGAACAGCTTGAAGAAACAGCCCTTGAATAGCCCCAAAAGTTCAGTCAATTTGCAAATTTCTGAAGTCAACTTGCAGCCCTAAACTAGGGCAATCAACACCGGTCAAACCAGAGGTCAGATCACCTCGCTTTTCGTGCCAAAAACTGTAGCCTGCCTAGGAGATGCAACCACACCCAATCCGCACTTCTGGAAGGTCAACATTTGGTCAACACTGCTCAAAGAGATGACCTGCTGCCCTAGCGTCCTTTTTGCGTCTTCCTTTCAGCCACACGTGTGAGAGAGAGAGGCGCTCCTTTTATGCGTAGGAGAGAGAGAGAGAAGATGAGTGAATTTAATTTTCCAAATGAGGAGAATGCTCCTTGTATTTATATGCAAACGTTGAGGTTTAATAGACATGACTGTTGGGCTTCTAAGCCTACATAAGTTTGATGGTCGACCTTGACAATTTGTCCTTAATCAAAATAAATTCATATCTCCATAAATACTTATCGAAATCGAATGATCTTTAGATCAATCCTATACCTCTCGATGAGAAGAATCTAGGAAAAATATCAGAAGTCATAAATAAGGTGATCCACATGGAATTTGGCCCTAGTTGCCAATTTTAACACTTCAGCATCCTCCCAAGGCAGTGGATATGGAGGCACAAGGTCACCAAGTTTAAGGCATAGAAACATATCAGATTTGCTTGATGAAGGGTGTAGGAATGATGTGGATTCAAAAGTTTACAGGTTTCTCTATGCATGTGGGATACCATTCAATGTTCTTCGCTCACCTTATTGGCACGAAATGGTTTCTGCCATAAATGATGCCCCTAAAGGATACAAGAGCCATGGTATGACAAAACAAGAACCATTGGACTTGATCATGAAAAAGAAAAAATATCACATTCTTTGAATAGAAGGACAAGTTCTTGGACTGACCATGGGGTGTCCATTGTATCTAATGGATGGACAAATGTAAAAGGCAAGCCATTGATAAATGTTCTTGTTGTGTTTGTTAGTGGTGCCATCTTTCTTTTAGCATATGATTACTTAGACAAGTTCAAGACTGGCATCAACACTGCAGAACCATTACTTGAAACAATTGAGCATATTGGGCCATACAATGTCATCCAAGTCATTATCACTGATAATGCTCCTAATTGTAAGGCAGCGAGAGCAATTATTGAGGATAAATACCCCAACATATTTTGGTCTGAGTGTTTGGTTCACACAATGAACCTTTTGATGCAAGATATTGTTAAGAACAAAAACGAACAATACAAATGGATTGGTGATTTGTACAAGAGAGGCAAAGAAATGATAAAATCTATTAAAAATCATAGCAATACCCATGGCCTTTTCCGCAGTCACTCAAGATTGGAGTTGTTGAAGATTGCGAGGACTAGATTTGGTAGTTATTACCTCACCTTCAGGCACCTTTTGAAGGTAAGAGAGTCATTGGCTAGCATGGTATCAAGTCCACACTAGCAGGTATTAAAGGAAAGGGCTACAAATGCAACTCACAAGCAAGGTTTGAATAGGTGGAGGAGGCCGCTCTTGATGGTATGTTTTGGGCACGTGTGAGGCAAGTATTGGATTTCACCAAGCCCGTTTATCACATGATTTGGTTTGCAGATACAAAGAAACCAGTGATTGGCAAGCTGTATGAGCAAATGGACACCATGTTGGGGCAAATAAAAGATATTGTTCATAACAATGATCCCGACTTGTATAAATTGATTCACGATTGTGTGTGTATACGGTGGGATAAACTTAATGTTCCACTACATTGCTTGGTGTATATCCTTATGCCAAAATACTACTCTGCATCTTGGTTGGGCCAACCTGCACTAGGGGTGGGGTTAGGGTCAAACCCCATATAGATGAAAAGGTACCTACAGGATATTTGCAAGCATTAGAAAAGTTGATACCTGACAGGGAGGAATGTGCTAGTGTACATCTTGAATTAGGCAGATACTTCAGTTGCACTAGTTTGATTGGTACCTTTCATGCAATGGAAGATAGAGACAGATTTGATGCTCTCACATGGTGGGAATCATATGGCGGCTAGGGACTTTTGCCAAAATTGGCAAAAAAAATTCTCTCATAAGTTGTAAATACTTCTTCTGCAGAGAGGTGTTGGAGCACCTACAGCTTCATAAATAATGTGAAAAGAAACAGACTAAATGAAAACTAGGCAGAAAGATTGGTTTATGTGCACTACAACTTGACGTTGTTGAGTCATTACTGTGATCAGGCTTATGAGGATCCAACATATAAAATTTGGGACAACCACCCAAAGGATGATAATTTGGAGGATGGCACTATACATCTTGAAGAACTGGAAGCCGAACTTATGAGAGAGGAAGATGAAGCAATAACCATGCCACCTCCACCATCCAGTAGCAGTGCTTGAATTCTGAGTCTTGTTCCTTTGTTGTCGCCACCTCCATCTACACCCTCACGTGGAGGACATGTGCCTTTTGGTTCCGGTCGTCGGTCTGTGCGGGAGGAGACTCCTAGAAGACCACCACGACCTGCTCATACATCAGACACTTCTCATGGCAAGGGCCACATGAAGTAGTAGATAATAGATTTAGAGTTTACTTGTCTTTTCTAGTTTCTATTAGTTTTCATAACTGTTGAGCCTTGACTCTTGACTCTTTCATATTTATTATGATATTTTTTGTAAACAAAAAATGACAATTTAAGTTTGAAGTTTGAAGTTGGCAATTATAACTCATCAGTAATGATTCTGAATTATGAATATGATGCTTCGTGAAAGTTGTTTCATTTCATTACATAATTCATTTTATAACATTTCATTTCATGTTAGATATTATTTCATGTAATGGTTAAACTTAGCTTACAAGTACAACTTTGGTGATCAATGATGATAAATGTTATATATTGAATTTCTAATTTTGAAAGCTTGAAGTTGAAACTTTAAGATTGATGAATCATGGTTCACGAGACTCAATATGTTGTATGTTACTAACTTGTGAACGTGGTTGATGAAGATTATAACTTCTAGATGATTGATGTTATATTGTTCAATGATCAATCTATGTTTTTTTATGATTTTTATATCTAATTCATCATTTTACATGTTTTTGTTGACATATATGTATCAGAATATAAAAAATATA